>PVJC01047606.1:0-12845 GCA_004026665.1 Murina feae
GGAGCTGAGCTGAGGGGCGAAGCTTCACTTTCGCTCCTGCCGCAATGGAAAGGGCTGTTTACTCAGGTCCGGGAGTGGCGGCCGCCATGTTGGCTGGGCTAATTTGCATACAGCCGCTCTGATTGGCTGGTGGGCGTGGCTTACCCTGTCTCGGAGAAACGGTTAATTTTAATATTTCACTTTTATTAGTTTAGATAGTACGGAGGGTTCCCATATACCGCTCACTCAGTTTCCCTGTTATTAACATCTTGCATGAGTATGACACATTTGTTATCATTAATAAACCAATATTTAGGTATAATTATTCATTGAAGTTCATGTTTTATTTAGGTCTTCTTCATTGTTCCCTAGTTTTCCTGTTCCAGGGTCTCATCCAAGCACCATATTATACTTAGTTGTCATGTCTCCGTGGGCTCCTCTTGGCTGTGGTGGTTTCTTGTATGGGCTTTGTTTTTGATGTCTTTGACAGTTTTGATGAGTGCTGGTCAGGTAGGTCATAGGATTCCCCTATATTGGAATTTGCCTCATGTTTTCCTTGTGGTGAGACTAGAGTTATGGAGTGTGCTTGATTTTTTTATCCTGTTTTGGGTGACTATGAGAATGATTCCAATTATTAACTGAAAAGAGAGTTCTTTCTATTGCTGGAAAAACTTTTTCTTGCTGCTTTGGTGAATTGTGGTAATGTTCAAATTCTGAGTAAAGTCAGAAATAGTAGACAGGAAAGTATCGAAATATTTGCTTAAAAAAAACCTACTCTGTCTCAAATGAAAAAAATTCATTCTTTTTTATGGCCTAGTAACATTCCATTGCATATATGTACCACAGCTATTTTTTATCCACTGGTCTACTGATGGGCACTTGAGCTGCTTCCATTTACAATAGCATGGATGGGCCTAGATGAATGACTGAGTGACTAAGTCAGTTGGAGAAAGACAAATACCATATGATTTCAATTATATGTGGAATCTGAAGAACAATATAAATGAACAAACAAAACAGAAACCGATTCACAGATACAGAGAACAGACTGATGGTTGCCAGAGGGGAGGGATGTTGGGGGATTGGGTGAAAAAGGTGAAGGGATTGAGAAATACAGATTGGTAGTTACAAAGTAGTCATGGGGAAGTAAAGTACAGCATAGGAAATACGGTCAATAATATTGTAATACCTAAGCATGGTGCAAGTTGGGCACTAGAAATATCAGGGAGAACACTTTCTAAAGTACAGTAAACCCTTGACTTTGCGGAGCTCAATTTAACGGACTCTAGATTTAATAGACAAAATTTCCGGTTCGTATATTGTATGTGAAAATTAACACCCTATTAGTTTTAAAATGCTTTTAACCATTTTTTTTGTTATTGATTCACTATTATTTTTAACAAATTTTAGTGAGTAGGCCATGTGTTGGAAAAAACACTGTAGTGACTTCGCTGATATAAACTTGACATACCTACAACTATAATCTACATATTTAACATATTTAAATCCAAGAGTCACCGCTGATGAACAACTTTTGGTGAACGATTAACACACGGTCACATGACATCCCGCGGTATTCGGTTCTGATTTGCTGGGCGTGATTTTCTGCAGCAGTTTTAAGGCGCAGCCTTGCCCTAGCGGTTTACTTGAGGGGACTGGTGAGTGCGTGCATTTACTGGACCTATTCAGTATAAATTTAAAGTGTTTAATACATACAGAAAACTTTCCTGTTCAGTTGAACTTTGCATACATACTTAATTTCAATTACACCATTTAAATTTGTCAATTTTTAAACACATATTTGGAAAATCTACTTTATTACATAATGGACTTCTGGCTTTAAGGGACACCCCCTAGCCTAAATTAGTCTGTTATATCAAGGTTTTACTGTTAAATGATTGCCTGACCATTATGCTCTACATCTACATCTAATACAAAGGAATAGTGGATGTAAACTGTAATAAAAAAATTAAAAAGAATACTTACTTATTTTAGAGAGAGAAGAAGGGGGAGGGAGAGAGAGATCATTGGAGCAGGGAAAGAAAGAATTGATTTGTTGTTCCACTTATTTATGCTGTCATTGTGTCCTGACCAGTGAGTGAAGTTGCAACCTTGTTTATCCGGATGATGCTCTAACCAACTGAGCTACCCAACAAGGGCAAATAAAATAATTTTTTAAAAGGAAAGAAAAGAAAAGATCTACTCTGCACCGCAGTCCCTATGTAGAAACCTAGCAGTTATCATTAGCAGTAGCTTTTATTTCACTAGCATCTGTTTGAGTGGAGTGGCACTGCTCTCCCCACTACAAGGGCACATAAGTCTTGTTTTAGTTTAATAAAGATGTTTTTATAATCCCTTTATAATCCTTGCACTTTAATAAAATACCAAAGCACAATTAGCTTTTGTGAGGGTAATTGGCATTACAATGCTATTTGTGATTGAGATTTCTTTCTCTCAAACACAAAAGTAGAACCGCAGGATGGAGAAGGCATGTTTGCTGACTAACAATAGAAACGCTGGCAGCTGCTCTCCTTGGTATACATTTAGGACACTTCTGTTGTCTTATAAATACCTCCAGCTAAACAAATGGAAAGAGCATTTGAGGGGAAAAAAAGATGGTTTGCTGTATGAAAGATATCTGAGGGGTTTTTTACATAAAGGTATAACTACACAGGGTAAGACACATGGACCAATGATCACTTTGATGAGTTTTGACAACTGTGCACCCATCATCCATTGCCCCAAAGAAAGCGAGGAGCATCTCCAATGCCCCAGAGGGGCCCCTTGTGCCCGTTCCAGGGAACCCGCCCTTCTTCTCTCCAGAGAAACCACTTTCTGATTTCACTGATTGGTTTTCCTCACACTTAACACTTTGTACAACGGAATCAGACCATTCGTGATCTTTGGTGCCGAGTTTCTTTCGATGAACATAACTTTTGAACTTAACTGCCCGTTATGGCACTTTACTGCCCAGCTCAAGGGAAGTCATAGGCCCCTGGTGTCTGCGCTAGGCTGGCCCATTGTGGTGTTTTTTCCTGCAGCTGAGCTCTCTTTAGGTGGGACACTGACCATCCACAGCTTCTCCAGGAGTAGGTTCTGGAGGTCAGTGAAGACTGAGGAGCAGCTGAAAGGGTTCAGACCTACAAACAGACTTTATGATGAAGAATATAGAAGAAAAAGGGGGCAAAAAAACGGTGGCATAATATTAGTCCTCTGAAGGAGAAAATCTATTTTATGTGTGTGTTGTGTGTGTGTGTGTGTGTGTGTAGTTCAAGATTTAGAAGTTCCCGGAGACGGTTTTCAGCTCCATATAAAGAGAAATATTGTCAACAGCAGGTCACTGTGGTACCTTGAACAGGAGTTACGTCTCTAATCACAGAGACTGCTCAAGAAGGCACATAGCCATGCATCATGAATGCTACTCAAGCAAATCCCCACCAGGTGGGAGAGGACGTCTTCCTATGACTGTGCTTTTCAATTTAGACAAAGCCGGGCCTTACCCCCACTTTAGACTAGTTGATCACTGGGTTTTCTTATCTCGTATATTTCACATAGTTTCAGGTCACATAGTTTTCACTTGAAGTATCTCAGAACCAGCTGCTGCCATCAAAACCTCTAATCCTGAGCAGTCAGGACTCCCAGTGTGGGCTTTGTGTTATTTTCAAAGCATTCTCTAGAAGAAAGAGTCCTTCCCTGCCTTGTCCCCAAAGTTCCCCCACTGGCAATGCGCAGTCTTCATCTCTAACAGATGTAAACACAGTATCCACAAGGGCAAGTGCCCTGAAGTGTTTGCCTTGTCCTCCTTCAAGGTCCAGCTTGCAACTGAAATGAAAAATCAGAGCTCTGCAAACCTTTTGCAAGTTGCCCTCCGTGTGTTAGGTAAATATTAGTACAAAAGAGGAAGCAATGAGAGGAGAGGAGATGTTTATAAGAGAAGGTGGCTGTCCTTCAGGTAGCTGAAAGGTCTCCTTAATCTGTCTACAAATCCCACACACCCTTCTTTCCCATCTCCTAACCCACTGCCAGTTAGCGGAGGCCCAGCCACCCACTGTAGATATCTAAGTGCTCCAACCCCAGGCAACTGTTCTCAGAAGAAAAGAAAGCAGAGGAAATAAGTTGATTATAATCCAGCAGATCCCAAGTTGACTTCTTATCACCTTCTACAAATTCCAATTTTAACAAGCATCTTCATTGCCCTCACAGTCTGTCCTTTGCATTTTCCCTCCCCTAGCTACCTTTAAGCTCCAATCCATCAGAAAAAATACTTCAAACATTGACACCATGCAGTGAACTGTCCCTGCAAAAAAAAAAAAGAAGAAAAAGAAAAACACACCTTTGAGAAGTCTGCCAGTGAATCTCACCCACTTGCTTAACTGCCTGACTCCACCTCTCATACTTTGTAAACAGCCAGGATGTGCCAGTGTGACCTCATTTATATACTGCCTCATAAACACAGCAGCTCGGTCTTTACAGATACATGCGATGTTTTATAATACCAACTCAGCAAACACCTCCTTTATTTCTCCATCTACAGACTTCGGACAATGTGATCTTTAAGGAGAAAGCGGAAAGGCCTCCCACATTGCAGTCCCAAGTGAGTGCATTTCCAGTGCCTCTTCCCGGGAGCTCTGGAGGACAAGAAAGATCTGATCCTTATAGTGGTTCCTTCCTCCCAGCTGCAACCCTTGGAGAAGAACTAAAGGTCAGGATGGGCTACAGAAGCATTCAGATGGGCATGCAAAATAGCCAAAGCTACCGTGTCCCTTCAGAGCTGAGTGTGCTTTCAGAAATCTAGCTGGCTCTTCTGTCAAAGGGGGAAGTGGCTTATCCACTGCCTCCCTATTAATGAGGGCCAGAGCTAGGGCAGGAGCCCACATTTCCCGATTTGTACATAACTTACCTTACGCAAGGAGTTAAACATGGGTAAAGAAAGGTTATCGGATCCGTGGGAAACTGATGCAACACAAGAATTTAGAGAGTCTGACATTGACTCCCTGGAGCCAGTTTCTCATCTGTGAAATGGAATATTAATATCTCACTTAAAGCTTCTGTAGCAGATGACAAGGACATAATGCATACAGACGGCCTGCTGTTTATTGACATTCACCACATAAAGTTTTCCATGTCTTTTGTTGTAATTTAGCTATCCTCTGGCATTCATTTTAGGTTTGATGTCACCCCAAGCACACTAAAAATTGCTGCAAATATTTGGAATATGAGGCTTAACTAACTCGATGTGCAGCATTAAAATCCTCCTCTTTCACATGAATACTTTTTAAGTTATTTTTTTACATTGTCTAGATTGGTGTCAAACAAAATTAGAAGAAATGTTCTCAGGCACTTTGTGGCTCTTAACTGCTATTGGGAACAGCTGGGGCTTGTTTTTTTACCTTTGAAGAAGACAAAGGCTCATAATTTTGCAAGTACATTGGCATGTAGCACACATGAAAAAGATCCTGGCTGAGGGATAGGATACCTGGATGGAAACTTTTTCCTTCCTGAGATTCTCTTGCTTTCATTTCTGAATCCATTTGTAGAACATAAAGACCTTGCCAGCACTGGGAAGGGATGAGAGGTAGGGGGAGAGGGAGTGTAAGGGGGTGGGGAGGAACACTGCTTTGTTGCTAGGAGGTGGGAAATAGTGGGAGTCAGAGAACTCTGCAGGCCTTGGGTGGCATGAACAGGCCCAGAGCCTTGCATGAGCTTTGGGACATTCCCACTGGTTCCCCAGTTGCATGGCTGAACTCTGACTCAGAGAAGCAGTCATGGAGGCAGTGAGGTCATCAGCTAATGACCCAATGCACCATCAGACAAGGCCAAGTCAGTGGCTTGCTCTCCCCCCGTGTCCCCTCCCCCAATGAGCACACAGCACAAACATCCCCAAGTAGTAGCCCATCTTCTTATGACTTCCCCTTGGTGCTCTTCATAACCTGATTTTACTTCTAAAAAACATGCTGTGGGGGAGGAAATACGCAGAGAAGTCTGGCCCAGCTCTGTCTCTCTCTCCCTCCCCACTCCGGATGGTTCTAGTTGCGAAAGTTTACATTCTGGGCTTTCAGGTATGTTTATATTTTGTCTTGAAAAGCTGTCGTGTCCCACAGCCCCTCTCTCCCTGGTCCACTCAGGCCTTCTGCTGTGCTGCTCTCTCTGGGACATGGCTAGTTACTTTGACTCAGCATCCTGTGTACATTACCACTTTTTAATCGTGACTCTAAAAAACATGTACTATTATCCAAATTTTAGAGAGGGAAAACAGACACTTCAGAGAGATTATTCTCTCAGTGCAGAAACAGAATTTCTTACCAGGTTTGTCTCCATAAGATTGCCCATTCTATAACCATTTCTCTATCAACAGAAGCTTTAATTAAAATAAATTTTAATTTTCTATCTTAAGAAAATAAACTGAGGCTATGGATTTCTTTCTAAAGCAATGCAATGACATTTGTGGCTGCCCATCCCAAAATCCATTGCCATCCTCCTTCTTCATAATATGAGGCCAACTTTGTTTTTCATACCACATAGCCCACGTCTCCTTGAGAAGCTGATCCCACCTGCAGGTCCAGGATGGGACTGCTGGTGTAAGATTGATCCCATACCTCTTGTCAGTCATTGGCTCAGAAATGGACATGTGACCCAATTCTGGCCAATAAGGCGTGAGGAGATTCTATGGGGATCTTCTGAAATCTTCTCTTGCTCTTAAGAAAGAACCGCACATAGTGACTCTGTCTCCCACTGAATGTGAGCAAGGAAGCAAACAGCCACAATTACTACTGGCAGCCTTCCTGCCATAAGAGGAGTTTAGAATGAAGACAATAGTGGGCATGTCACAGAGGAGAGATGAGAATGAAATAATAAGACATCACTTTATGATATCACTAAAGTATTAAATCAATATCTTAGTTCTAATTAAATAAGTATTAGCCTCAAACAGTGTGAGTAATGACCTGTTGGGAGTTTCTCAGTCCCCTGAAGGCAACCATCCACCTCTAGACTTCCTACCTATTAAGCAAATGCATTTTCATTTCATGTTAACAGGTTTTATTTAGCTTTTCTATTCTTTACAGATAAAGGCATCTTTGATTAATGCTGGGATCTGTCACATTTCCTGCATCCACATAATTATGAACTCATCATTCACATCTGGAATGATGGATGAGAGGCACCACACAACCCTTAGTCAACAAAACCAAGTCAGGCTTGGATGTGGCAAGCTTTGTGTGGTGCATTAAGGATGACCATAAATCTTTTGTCACTGGGAGGCCATAGAGAGATGAAGTCAATTTCCCCTTTCCTTGAGTTTGTGCTGGCCTTGTGACCAGCAAGGTGCAGTGGAAGTGACACTGGATGACTTCTGAGGCTGAGCCTTAAGAAAATTGCAGCTTCAGCATGCCACTTGGAACACTCCCTCTTAGAACCCAGCCTAGCCTGTGACCACCAAGTGCAAGCTGGCCCAGAGGGAGAGGAAGAGGAAGGAGGGAGAAGGGCCAGGGGGAGAGTCGGGGAGGGGAGAGGAAGGGAGGGGAGGAAAGAGGAGGGAAGGGGAGGGGAGGGGAGGAGCACTCTGTGGAGTAGCACTGAGGCGCCAGACATTTGATAAAACCTCAAACACAGCTAAGTAAACACTGGTACATGCCATAAAGAATTAAAGGCCCACAAAGCTGAGCCCTACCCAAATTCATTACTCACAAATAAATGCTTATGTTTTAAGCCACTAAGCTTTATGGTAATTTTTTACTCAGTCAATAACTCATACAAGAGGAAAAGATAGAAACTCCTGTTTCACAAGCTTCAATAACAAATACAAAAAGCTTTCTGCTGAACCCTCGCCCATCTAGAAACTTCATTCGTCAGGTCCTGAATTCCCCGAGTACCTCAGCGAATCCTGGGGTGAAGAATGAGTGACCACATTGTAAGATGTCCACATGCAGCAGGTGGATGTCTGTGAGCTGGGACCAGGGGCTTCACCTGGTTGCTGCTGCTTCTCCTCTATCCTAAGCAGAACTTGGATGCTCACAAAGTTTTCAAAAGATTAAAGAAATGTATGAGAGAATGATAGACAGTTAAGGGGAGCCCACTCTCTTGGTCTTGCGCCCCCCCCTCACACACACACACACACACACACACACACACACACGCAATGTCCCTCAAGTGCATATTTTCCTCGGTTTCTAGTCACTGTGCTTGGCTTGGCAGACAGCAATTATTCAAGTATTTATTCCATAAAAAGTCAGTAGAATTTGAATTAGCAACCAGTTTCTTTTTAAGCTGAGCTGACGTTTTGCGTTAAATTTATTTTAACCAGGGATTTATGACAGGAAAGGAATAGTTCTAATTAAATAAGTATTAGCTTCAAACAGTGTGAATAATGACCCTCTGGAAGTTTCTCAGTCCCCTAATAGCTAATTAACAGCTCATAACTGGGTTCCCTTTGTGTCCCAAGGCAAGTGTGTAAAGGAGGCCTTGACTGATTAATGAGATCGGCTCCAACAGGATTAAAAATGAAAATGGGCTTTGTGGACTCCAGACCTGCAAATCCACTCCACGTGAACAGAAAGGCTTATTTGTAAGGCTTCCTGGGTGATCACTGGGAACAGAGAGTGCAGAGCCAAAGCCACCGATCTGTTAGTGGCCTCCTGGTGACCCTTCCTCCCCCTCACCCCCACCCCCACTCCCCCACAGCCCTGACAGAGGACAGCATGCCAGCTGGGAGGGAAATGGCTTCACCATGGTCATGGCCTCTATAGGGTTTAAGAGGCAATGCCAAATAGCCTTCGTAAAGACTTTTTTCTTCTTTGTTGTGTTTGTATTTCAGGAAAATTTTTAAGGCGGGCAGACAACAAGCGAGAAGCCAATAAACACACTCTAGAATGTATGAGAAGTTATCCTCCCTCTGTCTGAGCTGAAGCCCAGCTTCTCCATATTTAAAGGGTTCTGCTCAGCTCTCCTGAGGCAAGAGTGAGTCCGCACCAAGCCACTTCCCACATAGCACTTCCTCTGGCACTTACCAGAAAACGGTTTTGAAAAGCAGTCATGGACTCTGGGGAGACGTTGCCTGTTTTTTCAGAAGCCCCTCTTCCCTGGAAAGAGCCACATCCCTTTCATGGAGCTAAGAGTTGTGATCACATTGGCGAAGCCCTAAGGAAGGCCCCTGCTTTTACTACCAACAAACCCCGGAAATTAAAATAGTCCATGGAGCCAACATCTATTTGCCCAGTAGAACTCCATTCAGAGCACAAAATTGCTTTTAGTCTTGGGAGGGGAGGGAACTAGTGGGGAGAGGTCGCACACAGATTATCAGGAAATTAAAATCCTCTCAGAGCAGCAGGCCCACTCCTACCCCAGCCCACCCCACATTGGAACTGAGAACATGTTCTAAGGGTGGGCCAGAGCAAGGCCACAGTAGTAGGGGTACCGGTGTGGGGTCTTTATCACATGGCTGACCCACAAATGACAGATTAAATGTAGAGGGTGGAGGAGGAACTATCTCCTTTTTGAGTTGACAATTAAATTTATGATCTGCTATAGTCAAGAAATGGGATGCTATCTGTTAACCGAATAGATTGTCACTGTTCAAAAACATAGGACTATATTGAATTGAATCTTTATTATTTTAAAAGGCATTAGAAACCGCAGTGCTTTCGATTTCTCATAACGATCCTTATCAAAAAGCAAATAAGGTTAATTAATAGATCAGAAGATTGGGAGACCGATTTTCCCAGTGCATTTTGCTCACCCTACATTCCAAAAGAAGATTCCTTACCTTCCAATATCTTCTGTCTTCTCCCTACCATCTTACCATGGCCAGGATAGAACCAGGGCAAAGTTACGCAATGGTTTTCCCTCTCCTTCGAGAAACCCACATTAAAAAAAAAAAAAAAATGTACGCAGAACACCTAGCTACTGTATAATCCTGTGGGGCTTAATGCCAACCTATTTGGTTTACTGCCAAGAAAGGCGTTAACTCTCAAGGGAGATGGAGACACACTTAATTAACACTCCCTCGAGGTGAGCAGAAGTGCTCTCTTAGCTGGAGAGAATCTCATTTTCTTCCCAACATGTGACTTGGGACTGACACTTAAAAATTGTCAACAGTAATTTGGGAAAGGGAATGTGTCTGTTTAGTTATATTACTCAGCGGCCTGTACTTAGCACACTTTGGTGCATGAGCTTCGGTGGAAGAAGTAACAATTGTGTCTGCCTTCGGTTAGTTGATCAGGTGATGTAAGGAATTAGGACCAGCACAGATTACACTGTGAAGGGAAGCCGGTAAAATGCAATATTACATTAGGGTAATTGTGTGTGTGTGTGTGTATGGAGTCTGAATGACTAAAGGATGGCCATCTTTTAAATTTTAGTTAAGGATGAGGACACTTGAAAATAATAGTGTATCGGAAGAAGTGGTGGGTGAGGCTTAACAGCAGAGAGGGGTGGGCAAGTGAGGCCTGTACAGGGACTCGGCAGAAAATTTGATCCGGCAAGAACATTAAGAGGCCCAAGGCTTCATAGAACAAGAAGCAAGAGAAAAGTCTAATATTTTAAGTTGTAAAAGTACAGTATGCTAGGCATAGCAAGGGAAAAACAAAATACCTCTTTCAAAACCCAGTCCATATCAAGAACAGGAGTGGCCCAGGTGTTCCTTGCTGTATTACTCATGTTAAAGGAATCGCAGGACAGGGTGTCTCAAGCCTGGCGGCTTGTTTTGAAGCCTTCACTCTTACTTCACTTTGAAGGGCTATTGTTTTGGCCAGATGGCAAAATCCAACACTTTCAATTAGTGAAAAATCAGCAGCATTTCTGGGGGACTTGGAAACATTACTAAAATCCTTCATCCTGACTGTTAAATCACTAAATCCAGAGAGAGGCAGAATTTTCATTTTCTCAAGGTCTACCAAAAGTTGATCTGAAGTTTGGTTTCTAATCATTTTCATAGCTCCCTCTCATATGATATACTCCACTGACAGAATTCTATGATTTAAAGGATCATTTTAAGGGTCATTTAGTCTAGTTCCCTCAGTTTAAAAAGTACCAAAGTGGGGCCTCACAGGAGCTCTATGACTTGCCACGGGCACGAACAAATTAGCAGACTGTCTACTTTCAGAGACATTTGAGGCTTGTCATTCTCTTTCCTGGGTCTTTTTCCCTCACCCCAATAAAATCTAGGAAGAAAATGCTTGCGAACAGTAAAAAATTATCTTCACTGCAACAAAGAGGTGAATCATGTACCAAAATTTCTCTCCCACCCATCCTTTCTTATGTACTTCATATTAAAGCATCCTTTTTAAAAAAAATTCTGTGAAGAAAAAAATAGCCTTTAAGGGTCAAAGTGTCTTAATTCAGTCAATGTGGAAAGAGGGAAGTAAAAGAGAGCTCTCCAAGGATAATCACAATGAGAACAAAAGCTATTCCAAATTATGCAATACATTATAATTATGCCACCAAATTTCTCTTCAGCTGGAGGTGTCAATGGAAAGCGTTACAGTTTTTAAATAGTTCTGTTCTTGATGGGAATTCACCACGCAATGGAGGTGCTCGTGTGTATGCATTTATATTTAGACAAACCATGGTTCTGTAAGCATCCATCTAGACCTCTGGATCCTTTCCGCTGTAATAAAAAATTAATAGATAATAATAAGAAGAAAAAGAACTGTCTCAATGTGCATGCAGGCATTGCCCTTGATGGTGTGATCCTTGAGGGGAAAGAACAGTAGCTTTAAATTCTTGCCCTATGCTGTTTATCCACCTGCAGATGAAGCCGATTGAGGAACAAGCAGTTGAATATGTTCCAAAAGTAAATGGAAAACAATGCTAGAAGCAAAAAATAAAAATAAAAAATAAATTATGAGAAAGTGCAAAGTGTTGATGTTATCTAAGTAGTTCTCTGAGCACAGCATTTTTGGAAGTACAACAAAGCAGACTTTTCTTACCTAAAGAATTGAGGAAGTCAATGTTTTTAGCTATTGGTTCTAACAAGAGTCAATACTTACAAAAATATTACCTTTAAGCATTGTTCTGAGTTTTAAATTCCTACCTGTAGGTCTCCCTTTTTTTCTTCCTTGCTTATAACTTTGACTGAATCAACTGTTCATTGTTGTTAATGTTTTTGTTCTTATGTATCAATGGTTCCCAACCTAGCTTCACATTAGAATCCCCTAAGGAATCTTAATCTTAACACACACACACGTACACATACACCCCACAATCCAGTTAAGACCAATTACATCATCATCTCTAAGTCTGGGCATCAGTATTTAGGAAAGCTCCCTTGATGTGTCTATGTGTAGCCATGAGAGTGAGAACTCCTCTTGGTGTAGACAGTATAATAAGATCATTCTGTAGAAACTTCAGTTAAAATCAGTTTTGCTTATTAAGTCCAAAGTTCTGGATGTGTGAACAGGCCCCATGTGGAACATGACACCAATGTGCCTATTATAAGACCTGTAGATATCATTGGATGACACTAGGGTTTATAGAAAATTCCAGTTTAGTTACTTCAAGTCTGGGACCATTTTCTGATGTGGACAATGCACTCTGGTTTGTGCTACATTTCTACCTCATTATGTGGTTTTGTAAGACAGTTGCTTGTCAAAATCTTTTTCTAAACTGACCACAAGGTCTTCCCATTCACAATGGCCCTGGAACTCCTTTTGCACAGTAGGCCTGCGCTAGCTAGATGGATCTATGAGACATAATGCACCCCTTCCTAGAGCCCAGGTTTTAGAAGTAGATTGGCAACACTTAGCTTCAAGAAGAGGGACATAGGGAGAAACAAGATGGCGGCATAGGGTAGACACCGTATATGCAGCTGTGAACAACTATTTCAGAAAAACCACGAAAAGAACACACGGACACCACTCGCACCCACAGGA
>PVJC01047607.1:0-12864 GCA_004026665.1 Murina feae
TCTGCACCCACGGGAGCACGGTCTGTGGTTCCTGCGCGGGGATCAAGGGTCATTTGTGGTTGGCAAAGCGTAAGCCCGTCATCCTCCTGAGTGTTTGCGGTCGCAAGACGTTCTAGCCGAGCAGCTCACACGGAAAGAAATGCAGCCATTGCGTGAGTTGAATCGCTGACAGTTACCGTGGGCAAAGGATGCCAGCTGGCGTCCTTTTTTCTTACGATTTTAAAGGCTGGACTTGATTGTGCTACAGTTTACATGTAAGTATATCTACTAGCACTGCTCGTGTTGCTACCACTGGGTATTGCAGGTAACTGCCTTGCCAGGATTTTTAGGCAACTTTTTCTGGGTTAAAGCGGGGGAGGAAGGTTGGAGCCTCAGAACATTGTTAGCACCAGTTGTCATTCTTTCTAAATCCTCACCTCATGGCTGCCCGGCTGCATTTACGCAACACCAGTTCAGTGCGCTCTCATCATGCAGGTGCTCTCATTGCTTCTGTTGCAGTGGTAATTTGTCTAATTGTACACGTCACTACGAAAGTGGTGGTGATCCCTAGGAACGGTTGGATAAACATCTGGTTCATTTTGTTGCTGATGTTCTATAATCTTAAACGTTAATTTTGAAGCAGATTTGAAAGCGTTCTTTACTTAAAATATGGTTTCTTACTGAATGACTCTTTAGGATGTCCTGAAAACATAGTGATGCATAGCGAAAGCCACCTGGTTGCTGGCTAGCCGTCAAGTGCACACTGCCCTTGGTTCAGGTTTCTTAGCCCAAGTAAAGTTTTGCATGAGAGTTTCCTCCAGAAATCAAGCCATACCTGCTACGTGAAAAGTCACTTGTTTTTATTGAAACTTACGGTTAGAGGCAATTGCTCCTTTAAAAAATAGTCTTATTTATTTTCACTCATCAAAATAGAACCTTGGTTGGCATCCTTACCATCAGAAACCTGTGTGGAAAAAATAAAAATGTGACTTCATCTGAAGAGTTGTATCATGATATATGAAAATTTTAAAAATGACCTGAAGGAAGGAACATTGCAATTTTTCCATTTCAGATCGCCTTTGTTTTGCCATTCTCTGCAGCAGACCAAAGAATTCATCAAATGTACATTATTTCACCATAGATAATGAACTTGAATATGAGAAGTAAGTATTGGTTTTTAAAAGATTGTTAGTAACTTTTTTTTATTTTGAAGAATCTAAAGGTATGTTTATAAATAGGATAACCTTGGAAAATTACAAATCTGTTGACTGATAATCGCAGGATGTTTTTCCTTTAATTTTCCTTTAACCCTTAGTAATAAAGTAGATCCTTAGGGAAAAACTCAAAATGGAAGAATCTTTCTAAATTTAATAACTTATCCTTGAAATTCTAATAGTTTACAGTACAATGAAATATAAACTAATGTATTAAGATGTGTCTTTACCAGTGGAAAAACAACTTTTTTTATTTTATTCAGAAAGCATTTTCATATGTTATTTGAGGTTAGATATAGGTGTTGAACCATTTTTTTAATAGGCATTATTTACCAGAATATCTCTTCCACTTCTTAAGGCAGTATGACTGATAGCAATTTGGTGTATGCTTTCTTGTCTGAATTTGATCTTGTAGCACCAAAAAGGCATTAATATTCAGGGCATCTAGAATATACATATACATTTCTGTGTTTTACTTTTAAAGCTTCTACGCAGATTTTGGACCACTCAATCTGGCAATGGTTTACAGATATTGTTGCAAGATAAATAAGAAATTAAAGGTAAAGTCTTTTTTTTTTTTTTACATAAGATTTGGCTTAATCATTGTTAGTCTGGTCATGGGGAGGGGAAAATGAAGAAAGCACATCTGTTTGCGAAAGGAAATGCCGGGTCCTTGCCGCAGTGGTGTTTGGGGCATGCTTGTGGTTTTCTTGTTTTATAAAGGCATCGTGTATATGTTAGTTCTCCGTAGTTTTGACTGAGCAGTTGGAGTTTGGCTTGGATTAGTGATGCTCAAATACTTGAAATCCAAAGTGGAAATTGTTCAATCAAGTAAACCTAGTGCTGTCTGACCTGTGGAACTGAAACCTCACAAGAGCAGCGTCCCTTGCTGTGGTCGGTGTTCTTCCTGCCTTTGCTTTGGTGGGAGGAGTGCCAGCAAGCAGAGGAGGCAAGGCCTCCTCTGTGTCTCACTCACCTTGACTCTCCCCTGATGTGCCACTTGGGACTGCACCTTGACCTTTTACACATGCGATTCGGGAGCCGGGAAAGCTGTCTTTGAGGCTGTCACCACCGAGTGCTGCTGCAACAGTGTATTTCCATAAGCTTCAGACCCCATCCATTTATTTTTAAAACTTGAAATGATTGCTCATACACAATAGGAAGTATATTTACTACTAGCAATTCCTAATGAGTTATTATAAATTCTCAAGTCAAAAATACCCGATTTGGGGACAGGTCCTTTTTAAAAACAGCCTCATTCAGTCAATGACTTACCAGTCTACTACACAGAAGAATTTACATTATTTTCAAGTAAAATGAAATTATATTAAAAATTTATGGGGAAGGTAGGTGTTTTTTGCTTGAGTGTCAAATCTAAAATTTCACATCATAAATGTCAGAAGCACCTGTCAGCTGAGCTACTAATCTGTACAGTGGAAGTTGTAGCATTGCCCTTTCTTTTTGTATTGTATGCCTGTTCACTACGGATTTGTTTAGAGGTGGGGACTTCTTTCTAGATTTTTTCTCTTAAATAGGAATATAAGCTTTTATGGTCTTATGTATTCATGTCTCTCTCGGCTCCCCTCCCTTTTCCAGTTGTCAGTGGCAGGTGTTTTGTTTCATGCAGGGCTGTGAAGCTAACAGTAATTCCCTCTCCCCCCACTTGTGTTCCTTTGCTTTAATTTTGAAAGACTTTCCCCCCACACTCGGCCATCTATGGACTTGTAACAATCCTTTGGGTCAACTAAGAACGTTTTATCATTTACTAGGACAACTTGTAGCGTGTTGAGCATCCAAACTGGTCAAAACATTACAGCCTGTTCAATTAGTAGTGATAAAACTGTGTTGAGAGTTTGAATTAAGAGTCCCTTGTGCTTGTGTCGCTCTGTGGCTGGTTGGATTTGCTTCAGTTTTTAAAATCAGCCCGGCTCTCTCCCTCCACATGAACAACTGAAGGAACATGCGCTCACATCCATCCCCGCCTCACCCGCATCCATGCCCACCCAGCCCACCCACGTTCCTGAAGTTCAGCATGTGTTCCCCTGGCTTTTACCTTTGAGACCCTTTTCATTTTTAACTTTTTATTGAGGTACAGTGTGTGTACAGAAATATGCACAGATCATGAGGGTACAGTTCAATGAATTCCCCCAAACTGAATATGCATGGGCCGTCCTCCTGATCATCGGATCGCGGGCAGAAGCCCACTCAGGCTCTGTGGGCACCTCTCCATCCTGCCCCCCGGCCCCCCGGCCCCCCGGCCCCGTTCACTACACCGATGTCTAACAGAAAGAATTACTTGTTCCCGGTTTTATATACCTTTTTACTGTAATTTAAAGCTCTTTAAAACCTTAGGATACTTAAGATTTCTTGTGGGGTTTTTTTTTTAAGTCAAACAGTTGGCCCTGCCCTCCCCCTCGCTTCTTATTTACTCTGTCAGAGGTAGTCTATACTTTATATCTGTTTCTGTCTCCTTCTCTCTTCCTTAATTGTGCGTTTCTTCTAACCCAGGAATGCCTTTTATGGGAAGGTGCACGGTGCTTTGGGGTATCAAAGTTAGTATTTCTAAAGGTCTTGCTAATATGAATGCTGAGATTTGAGATTTATCTTCATCACAAAATAAAGTTTTAGAGAACTTGCAATTCTAAAACAACACACTAACAATTGTGTATCTTTATGCAGTCCATTACACTGATAAGGAAGAAAATTGTTCATTTTACCAGCTCTGATCAGAGAAAACAAGCCAATGCTGCTTTCCTTATTGGATGCTACATGGTAAGTGTTTAACTCCTTTCCTCGTGTATCTAGTGAAAATGCCGCATACAACAGTGCTGCCTCACATTGGCTGTTGGAAATGCGAAATTAGTTTTTCTAAGATGATGTTTTGATTTTTTTCCCCCAGAGAAATACGTTTTGCTTTTTAAAAATTGGCCAATTGAGGAGGCTGTCCGTATGTGGGGACAGGGGCACAGGGAAGACTTCTGTCCTTGGTGCTCATTTTGCTGTGAACCTAAAGCCACCTTTAAAAAGTCTTGTTTAAAAAATTTGACCAGCTAGTATGACAACCTTTGTCTGCTATGACACTTAAGGTTAGGAAATCGTGCCCTCAGCCCAGCTGGCGTGGCTCACTGTTTGAGCGTCAACCTGTTGAACCAGGAGGAGGTCACGGTCCGATTCCTAGTCAGGGCACAGGCCCAGGTTGTGGGCTCGACCCCCGTGTGGGGCGTGCAGGAGGCAGCCAGTGAAACGATTCTTTCTCATCATTGGTGTTTCTCTCTCTCTTTCCCACTCCCTTTCCCTCTGAAATCAATAAAAATATATTTTTAAAAAAATCAAAATACACCACCCTAACCGGTTTGGCTCAGTGGATAGAGTGTCGGCCTGCGGACAGAAAGGTCCCAGGTTCAATTCCGGTCAGGGGCATGTACCTGGGTTGCGGGCACATCCCCAGTGGGGGGAGTGCAGGAGGCAGCTGATCGATGTTTATCTCTCATCAATGTTTCTGGCTCTCTATCCCTCTCCCTTCCTCTCTGCAAAAAATCAATAAAATATATTTTTTTTAAAAATCAAAATACACCAAATGAGGTAAGAGTGCTTTATAGTTTGAATACAAGTTTTTCCTAGCTAAGGTGTGATTCTAAGATTGTTTTCATCCTCGTCAGAAGGTCTAGGAGGAGGACATGGTATCAGTGTTGTAGAAAATGGGTAGCATTTGCCCTAGCTTACATATGGCATTGAGTGGTTGTCTATCGGGCCACAGGACGTGTGTATATTTGCACAGGAGTTAGAATTTCATTGATTTGTAAATACCATGGAAGATACTTGTGGGCTTGTTTTTTTTGAGTCAGTTTTTCTCTAGTGCCTAGATCCCTCCCACTCTCCCACCCCCCACCCAGGGAACTGGGCCTCCTTTTCTAGCGAAAGGGAAGCAGCTCCTCCATTGGGGAGAAGCTCAGCGAGAAGCTCAGCGTGGAGGAGGCTGAGTAGTAGTAATTACTCTCCTCCATTTAAAAAACAAAGGGATTGTTTTTGTTCCTGAAATCAGTTCTTTCTTCCCTCAGCTTGTTACATGATTCTGTTTTGCTGCCTCCCTTTTAAAATAGGTGTCTTTTCTGATGTATAGTTTGATAACTGGGAATTTACATCGATTAGACCAAAAGTTGGTGGTACTAGTTAAAATTTCACCTCAAAATTGAATAAGTTCTTTTTCTGTGCCACAACTAACTCACAGCAATGATGAAGGCCTTTGGGGGGTTGTTTTCCTATTTGCGCCCACAACAGTGGTTGAGAAGTAATTCTGAGGTAACCAACTTCAGTTTGTGAGACACCGATTGTAGGCTGTGTCTGGCAGAATCTGATTTCTTAAGCTTACCCAGATGTGATGTTGTTTGTTTTCCCATCTTTTCGGCTGAGCTGTAAAAACCTTTAGGGGGAAAGGGACTACCTACCGAGGCCCCAAGGAAAAAGAGGATGGAGAGGGGGCTGTTTAACGAGGGCATTTGCTCCCATTACTTGGCAAGTCACTGGGGAGAAACCCCAGGATTCGAGTAAACCATGACAGCTTTACAGAAAAGGGGAGACAGCCAGAGTTCTTGGGTTTATAACAGATCACAGGGCACCCTGGAGAAGTGGCACCGTTTTTAGGCAGCAGTTAGTCTCGGGTTGGATGGGATGCCTCCAAGATGGGGGATCCTGGGGAATCAGACCTGGCGACCTCAGTGTGCAGAATCCCCGAGAGGGTAGCTGTGGGCGTGGTGGGAACCAAGGGTTGTCAGAAACGCAAAATTAAAACACTTGATCATTTTATAAACAAGACATTTAATTCTCATTTTAGATTTTGTTGTTTTTACTGTTGATTAAAAACAGTAACCCCTTGGAATATTCATTGAACATGTTTTGGCGTATTTGTTTGCAGTTTGGCGTTGGCCTTTCGACTTCGTGTAAGTTTGTGTTTTTATATTGCTAAATATAAACCCAGCCCAGTAACGTTAGATATCTCAGTGGCTTCATCAACAATGCCTGCAGTGGGCTGCATCCCATCTGGTAATGGAAGGGCCCCAGGCGCTGGGAACAGGGAGAAGGAGGGTCCGGCCGTGGATTATTTTGGGCAAGGTCTTTTGAGGCGATTACTTCCGTGATGCTGACCTGGACATTCCGGACGGATTGGTTTAGAGTTTCATTCCTGGGATGGCCGAAGCTGCAGCTGGGTTAGGTGTGAGGCCTCAGTGTGGCTTAGCAGCTCTGACTTCATTTTGGGGCCTGCTGTTCCTTTTTCATATCAGGCGGAGGTAATTTGGGGGCAGGACTTTATATATTTTTGGATGACAAATCTTTTCAGGACTTTATGCTCTCAGGTCAGCACTGATTTGATTGGTTAGGAAAGTGCCAGGTAAGCCGTTTGGACACCCACTTAAGCTCATTCCTGGCTCAGCTAGCGGCCAGCTTGGCAGGAGGATTACAACTCTTGGCTGTAGCAAGAGCTGGTGCAGCCACGAAGGGCTGGCGAACATGGGGGCATGGGCCCGTGATGATGCTACGTGGGGAAACAGGAGGAAAGCGGTAAGAAAAGGAGATAGTAGCAAAGGAGTGAGGAGACAGAACGTGGATACCTCACAAAATCGACATCAGAGGAAGTGCGTGAAGGTTTCGATCTGATTGAATCCACTGACGAGACATTTGTAGTGAAATGATGAGAATTCTAAAAATTTATCTTGAGCCTTGACAACTTTTTCAGGAGTTGTTGAGGAATGTTGGAGTCAGTCAGGCTTTCTAGTGATTGCCCGGAGGACAGGAGAGGGGGTGGTGAGTAATGTTAAAACAAACAGACAAAAAATCTGGAGAAGAACTGCTGAGAGGTCAATTCCAAGTGACTTGCTAGTGTTCTGCCTTCTGCACTCCGGGCCTCCCTGCCTCCTCCGGGTCGGAAAGGCCGCGCGGGGCGTGGAGGCGCTGAGGATGGAGCACCAGCACTTGCACTTGCTTTTCCTCGAGCACGAGACGGGGCTTACGTGCAGGCGCTTCAAATAGGGTGACTCGCCGGGGTTCCTGCCCCGAGGCAGGCGCCATCCGGGGTGTAAGAGAGGAGCCGCTTGCTGCTCGTTGGTCTGCGTGTGTTCCCAGGTCTCGCACTTGGTGTGGCCGCGCAGACGGATTTATCCGTCACCCCAGACAGTAGAACCTTTGGTAACAAATTCGCGTGGAACTAAAAATCTTTTGAATCACACTGGAAACAAGCTGAAGAGCATGAAGGATAAGTGAAGTTTTCTTTTACAAGAAGATGAGTGAACCATATCGTTTTACAAAATCGTAAGTTTGTGATAAGACTGTTGTGATAAGTCAGTGGTGCTAACTGAGCTAGCTGTTAGGCTGGTGGTACTTAACCTGTCTTTTCAGATACGAAATTTTCAGTGGAAAAGTAAGTTCTTTTCATAACAAATTCATGATTAAGAAAATATTTCACAAATAAAAGTTTGGAACTTTGTCATTTTGTTGTAAAAAAAAAATGATGTCATGTACAAAACCCATATGTGTACACTTAAGAAATTTGGGACGTTTTACTTGAAAAAAATACACCTCTTTTCAATTTATAGAGCGGGACACATGCGTATGTATGTGTGTATACTGTGCTTTGTGTCCACTATTATAGTTTTATCACCTGCTTTTTTCAGTGAGTGATTTGTTCTTCTGTTTTAGTACGTTTCACCATCTTGATACCCAAATTATGTTTGTTTTTCCCCTGTGAATCCAGAACATTCCAGCCAATCCTGACCCAGGTTGACGTGGTGGCTGTGCTTCTACGCTCTCACACGTGGCCCCTTTTGCTGAGGCCGATTTACGGAAGGAACCCATCCTTTTATCTTGAATTTCTCTTTTTTCTTTGTGATATTTAAAACTTGTTTCTTCATTCTCTGTATTTTTTGTGAACTGGAAGTTGTATCTCTAGCCTTATGCATGAGATAGTATATGTTGCATTACATCAGAAAACGTAAAATACCTCACTTACCATCAGTGATGGTAAAAATGACCACTGGATCAGGTGCTAACCATCAGATCCCTTCAGTGTGTGGTTTCCTCCTTAGGGCTTAAAAGTATTCTTTGTGGTATTATTGTGGAATAGAGTTCCGATGCACGAAATACATGCACGGAGTGGGAGTGGGGGGTGGGGATGGTGTCCCTCAGCCCAACCTGCACCCTTTCCAATATGGGACCCCTTGAGGGATGTCCGACTGCTCGGTTAGGCTCGATTAGGATTAGGGCAGTCGGACATCCCTTTCACAATCCAGGACTGCTGGCTCCTGACCTCTAGCCTGCTGATTGCCCCTAACCACTCCCCTGCCAGCCTGATCAACGCCTAACTGCTCCTGTTCTGGCCTGATTGCCCCTAACTACCCTACCCCTTCCAGGATGGTCCCCCCCAACTGTTTGCCCCTGCAGGCCTGGGTCCCCCCCAACTGTCCTCCCCTGCAAGCCTGGGGCCCCTCCAACTGTCCTCCGCTGCAGGCCTGGGGCCCTCCCAACTGCCCTCCTCTGCCTGCCTGGTCCCCCCCCAGCTGCCCTCCCCTGCAGGTCTGGGTCCCCCCCAACTGCCCTCCCCTGCAGGCCATCTTGTGGCGGCCATCCTTGACCACATGGGGGCAGCTATCTTGTGATGGTCAGCTTGCATATTACTCTTTTATTAGATAGGATCTATCTGTAGTCATATGTTTGGTTCCCCATCAACCATGCATCCAGTGTTTTAAACAATAATTGATAATACTTGCCTGAATTGGTAATTTTATTAAGGTTTCAGGATAACGTTTTTTGAATTATTTCATTCATCCTTCCTTTATTAGCTGGCTAGCTTTTTCTTTTTTTAACCCTCTCCCAAGATTGATTTTTAAAGAGAGAGGAAGGGGCAGGGAGAGAGAAAAACGTTGATCTGTTGCCTCCTATATACACCCTAACTAGAGATCTAACCTGAAACATAGGTATGTGCCCTGACCAGGAATTGAACCCACAACCTTTTGATATACTGGACAATGCTCCTGCCAGGACAACTGGCTTTCTTTTATGGGAATTTAACTTTCCCTCATCCAGTTGGGGCTTGTTGGTTACTCTGTAACCAAAATTTCTACTGAAAAGGCAGAATGAATGGTAATTTCCCTTTAATTACCAGTTTTCAAAGCAAGTGCTATGTTAATAACCATAAAACAAAATTTTATTTCTTTTTAGGAATGTAGTATTTTTTTAATGTGTTTTTATTTATTTCAGAGAGAGAGAGAGAGAGAGAGAAACACTGACCAGCTGCCTTCTGCATGCCCCCTATTGAGAATCGAGCTCACCACCTGGACATGTGTCCTGACTGGGAATTGAACCTGGGAGCTCCTGGTGCATGGGACAACCCTCAACTAATCTGCATCACTAGGCTGCAGCCTGCTTTGAAATCATCTAAACAAAGTATTAGTGGTTTTGAACTAATTTGGCAAACATTTTTAAAATGTGCATTTTTTCCATTAGTTTTTTAAGAACATCTGTGAGCACTTGGGAAAATGGAAATTCCCTAACCAAATGCACATAATTTGCGAGTGGGATTAGAAAAATGAGTGTAATCATTTCTGCATTTTTATTTATATACTGGAAGCCCGGTGCACAAAAATTTGTGCACTGGGCAGGGGGCTGGGTGGTTGGAGGAGGGTCCATCAGCCCCATCAGCCCAGCCTGCACCCTCTCGAAGTCTGGGACCCCTCAGAGGATGTCCACCTGCCAACTTAGGTGTGATCCCCGGCTTAGGCCCGATCCCCGGCAGTCAGATATCCCTCTCGTAATCCATAAGCCCAGCTTCTGGCTGAGCGGTGCATCCCCTGTGGGAGCACACTGACCACCAGGGGGCAGCTCCTATGTTGAACGTCTGCCCCCTGGTGGTCAGTGTACGTCATAGTGACCCTTTGTTTCGATGTTCGAGAGATTTGCATATTAGGGTTTTATTATATAGGATCCTTTATGGTCAACTATCTTTTCAGTTATAGCACACATTAAACTCAAGAATTGAAATAGCTGAACTTAAAACTAGGCTTTAAATAAAATTTTTCTAAATTAAGCATATCAGTCACATTAACTGTTGCATTTATTGATATTTAGGGAACAAAAGAGGTTCTTTTTTTCTTTCCGGTTAATCCTCACCTGAGGGTATTTTTCCAATGATTTTTAGAGAGAGTGGAAGGGAGGGGGAGAGACAGAGAAATATCAATGAGAGAGACACATTGATTTGGTTGCCTTCTGCATGCACCCCGACTATGGCCGGGGATCAAGCCTGCAACCGAGGTACATGCCCTTGACCGGAATCAAACCTGAGACCTTCAGTCTGTGCAGGCCAATGCCCTATCCACTGAGCAGGACCAGCCAGGACCAGAAGGAGTTCTTTAGCATAGGTGAAAAGTACAAAAACTCATGATCGAAATAATTGTAACTATTTTTCTCTTTTAAAATGTTTATGTGTCCTTTAAATGGAGATGGTGTGCTGTTTTACTAGTAGATACAAACATTAATATCTAGTTGTATAAAAATTATTTGGAAGAGGCCACTGTATAAGTGCATAAAGCAGGGGTCCTCAAACTATGGCCCGCAGGCCACATGCGGCCCACCAAGGACATTTATCTGGCCCACTGGGTTTTTTTGCCGCCTTGGTTTTTTACTTCAAAATAAGATATGTGCAGTGTGCATAGGAATTTGTTCATAGTTGTGTTTTTTTTAAACTATAGTCCGGCCCTTCAACGGTCTGAGGGATAGTGAACTGGCCCCCTGTTTAAAAAGTGTAAGGACCCCTGGCATAAAGCATAGGGGGTTTAGGTTCAGACTGAGCTGACATTTAATTTTACTTATTGTATATCAACTGATGCAAAAAAAAAAGCATTTGACAGAATCCAGTACCCTTTCCTGATAAAAACTCTCAGCAGATTGGGAATAGAGGGATAGTACCTCAATATAATAAAAGCCTTATATGACAAACCTACAGCCAACATCATACTCAATGGGCAAAAACTAAGTCCATTTCCTCTAAGAACAGGAACTAGACAGGGATGCCCACTTTCACCGCTCCTGTTCGATATAGTGCTGGAAGTTCTAGCCATAGCAGTCAGACGAGAAAGAAATCAAAGGCATCCAAATTGGAAAAGAAGAAGTAAAACTCATTGTTCACAGATGACATCATATTGTACATAGAAAACCCCAAAGACTCCATCAGAAAGCTACTAGACTTAATAAATGAATTTAGCAATGTAGCAGGATACAAAATTAACATCCAGAAATCTGTGGCTTTTTTATACACCAACTAGGGGCCCAGTGCACAAAAATTTTTTCACTCAAGGGGGTCCCTCAGCTCGGCCTGTACCCTCTTACAGTCTGGGACCCCTCAGGGGATGTCCACCTGCTGGCGTGCCTGGCCAGCCTGGGTGAGGGGCTGATGGCTATTTGCAGGCTGGCCAAGGCCCCCAGTGGGGACCCTCACCACATTGGGGTGTGGACTGCCTGGGTGAGGGGCAGAGGGTCATTTTCAGGCTGCCCACAGCTCCCATTGACCCAACATCCCAGCGAGCCTGGCTGGAATCAGGTTTCTGGGGTTTATTTATCTTCTATAATTAAAACTTTGTTGCCTTGAGTGGAGGCCACAGCCTGCCTATGCAGGCAACGAAGCCTCCTTTTGCTTCAGCTCTGTGGCTTCTATAATTGAAACTTTGTTGCTTTGAGCCAGCCGAGGCAGGCAGTTTCCTCCAAACAGAAGCCTCCTGTTTGCTCTAGTTCCGTGGCTGCCGGCTGCCATTTTGGCTGAGTTAATTTGCATATAGCTGTCTGATTCACTGGGGGCATGGCTTGACTGGTGGGTGTGGCTTAGGTGTCTTGGAGTAATGGTTAATTTGCATATTACTCATAGATTTGATTACTCTTTTATTAGATTAGATAATAAACTCACAGAAAGAGCAAACAAACAATCCCATTTACCATTGCAACAAAAAGATTAAGATACCTAAGAATAAACTTAAATAAGGAGGTAAAACTACAGGATGTAGAAGAATGAGGTAGAGGAAGACATAAACTAATGAAGCATATTCTGTGTTCATGGATTAGCAGAATCAACATCATTAAAATGTCCATACTACCCAAAGCAATGTACGGATTCAATGCAATCCCATTAAAATACCAACGGCATATTTTACAGACCTAGAACAAACTCTCCAAAAATTCATCTGGAATTTAAAAAAAGACCCTGAATAGCCGCAGCAATCCTGAAAAAGAACAACAAAGTAAGAGGGATCTCAATACCAGATATCAAGCTATATTACAGAGCCACTGTTCTTAATTTTATTTGTTTGTTTGTTTATTTCTCAGCCAAGGACATGCTTAGAGGAGGGGAGGAAGGGAGGGAAAGAAAGAGAGAGGGATGCATGTGAGAGAGAAATGATTGGTTTTCTTCCGTTGGTGTCCCAATCTGCCACTCAAATATGTGCCCTGTCCTGGAATGTAACCGGCAACCTTTTGGTGCACAGGACATTGCTCAGCCAACTAAGTTACTCCAGCTGGCCCTAATTTTATTTTAGGCAGAGTGTCTGGTACAAATTAAGCATTCAATAAATATCTTTTTCTTTTTCCGTCTACCATTACTATAACTTAAATCAGAGTTCTGTAAAAAAAAAAAAAAAAA
>PVJC01047608.1:0-12845 GCA_004026665.1 Murina feae
CAGGCAATCCAACTTTCAGCAGTGGGGGCCCACCAGGTATTTGCGATGGTGGGCCACCCGGCTGGAAACGTCCACGCCTGCACTCACCAGCCATCCCACCCCCCAGTGCATGAACCCTGAGGGGGCTGTGGCCAGCCTGAAAACAGCCGTCAGCCCCTCACCCAGGCTGGCCATGCATGCCAGCAGGTGGACATCCCCCCCGAGGGGTCCCAGACTGTGAGAGGGCACAGGCCAGGATGAGGGACCCCCTCCTCCCCTCGCCGAGTGCACAAATTTTTGTGCACCGGGCCCCTAGTAATTAAATAATCAAAAAAAATAAATAAAAAAAGGAGAAGGAAAAAAAATGGGCAAAGGACCTAAATAGACACTTTTCAAAAGGGGACATACAGAAGGCTGAGAGACGTATGAAAACATCCCTTTAGTTTCATTTTATATTTGTCTTTAGATCAGAGATGAGTCTCCTGCAAGCAGCATCTCTATGATTCTTGGTTTTTAAATATCAAGTCAGCCACCCAGTATCTTTGATTGGAACATTTAGTTCATTTACATTTAAATTATTGATAGCTATGTACTTATTGATATTTCATTAATAGTTTTCTGGTTTGTTTGGGTTGTTTTATTTTGTTTTGCAGTTTTTTTCTGTTCCTTTCTTCTTTTCTTGCTCTCTTCCTTAATGATTAATGTTCTTTAACATTATGTTTGTATTCTTTTCTCTTTATTTGTTATGCATCTATTATTAGATTTTTAATTTGTGGTTACCATGAGATTCCCAAATAATAACCTATGTATGTATCAGTCTATTTTAAATTGATGGCTGCTGAAATTCAAACACATTCAAAAAGCCCCTCATTTTTCCTCACCACACCCATTTTGTTTTTTTACATCATATTTTACAACTTTTGTATATGTGTGTATACCCCATAATTACTTATTATAGATAAAAATAATCTTACTAGTTTTGTCTTTTAACCTTTATACTAGTTTTATAAGTGGTTGATCCACTACTTTTATAATATGTTTCCTTTGCCAGTGAGATTTTTTTCTTTCATATATTTTCTTATTCCTGGTTTTCACCTTTTATTTTACACTTTAAAAAGTTACTTTAACATTTCTTCTAATGTCATTTTAGTGGTGATGGAGCCCTTCAGCTTTTGCTTGTCTCAAAAACACTTTATCTCTCCCTCAATTCTGAGAGATTGCATTGCTGAGTATATCCTTCATTGTAGATTTTTTCCCTCTCACCACTTTAAACACATCATGCTTTCTGGCCTGCAACGTTTCTGCTGAAAAATCAGCTTATTGTCTTAGGGGATTTCCTTGTATATAACTAGATGTATTTCTTTTATTGCTGTTAAGATTCTTTCTTTGCCTTTAACTTTCTATATTTTAATTATGATGTGTCTTAGTGTGGGTTTCTTTGGGTTAATCTTCTTTGGGACTCTGTACTTTCTGAATTTCTTTTGCTAGGTTAGAGAAGTTTTCAGACATTACTTCTTCAAATAGTTTTTCTGTCCTTTTCTCTCTCTCTTTTATCTTTCTGGTACCCCTATGATGTGGATGTTAGTACACTTTATGTTGCCCCAGAGGTTCCTTAAACTAACCTTATTGTTTTTAATTCTTTTTCTTTCAGTGATTTGATTAGGTGATTTTCACAACTCTATCTTCCTGATGGCTGATACATTCTTCTCCATCATCTAATCTACTGCTCATTGCCTTTGATATATTTTTCACTTCAGCTATTCCATTCTTCAGTTCTTTTTGGTTCTTTTTTATATTTTTTATCTCCCTGTTAAAGTTCTCACTGAATTAATCCATTCTTTTCATGAGTTCTGTGATCATCTTTATGACTGTTACACTGATTTCTTTATCTGGTACACTGCTTAACTCCATTTCATTTACTTCATTCTGTGGGATTTTGTCCTGTTCTTTTGTTTTAGAACATATTCCTCTCTCTCCTTATTTTGCCTATCTCACTGTGTTTCTTCATATTACATAGATCAGCTATGTCTCCCAGTCTTGAAATGATGACAGCATGTAGAAGGTGTCCTGTGTGGAACAGTGGCACAATCCCACTGGTCACCAGAGCCAAGTGTTCCAGTGGTGTCCCCTAGGTGGATTTTTTGCACTCTTCTCTAATAGTTGGGCCACTAATGCTACTGGGTGAGGCAGGTCTACAGCCCAGATGTCTACAAGACCTGAATCCAACTATTGCTAGATTGTTAGTTTGAAGGGGCTGGCCTCCCAGAGTCAGAACTGCTGTGAAGGAGCATCAATGTTGACTGAGCCTGCCTTTCAGGTGTGTCAATAATGAGTCACATGGAAGGACTATGATATGGGCTGGGGCTGCCTGCCAGGAGCACTGAGATTGGAGTTTCTTGATGGTGGGCTCTGACCTGTGTGGGCAGGTTGGGCTGGGCAGGACCTCAGGGGAAGAATGAGGCCAGATGAACAGTATTAGTAAGTTTTATGGATTGAGTCAGGATTGGTGCCCACATACAACAGACCACCTAGGTAGAAGTAGAGTATAAAAGAATTTAAATGGTGCTCACCAGTTCTTACATCTCTTTTGAAAGTTCCTACTAAGCTCTGCACATCTAGGACTCATCCTAAAGTTAGTCAGTGTATCTCCTTCATGTATGTTCCAGGAACTTTTCAAACTGTTGCCTCTAAGCTAGGAATCATATCAAGTGAGTTTGTGTGTGAGCTCTATTAAAAGCAGAGTGTCAAGTTTCCTACAGCCCTTTGGATTTCCCAGACATAAGCCCTGTTGGTGCTTAAAGCGAGATATTACAGGGTCTCTTCTTCCTAGTGCAGGTACCCCCAGGTTGGGAAGCCTCATGTGAGACTCAGATCTTTGGCTCCTTCAATTATACCACCAGTGTTGGAATATCCTTCCTGCTTTTGAGTTGCTGCACCAATCTGGTTAGGGTACTAACCAGACTATACTTTTTTTCCCTCACACCCATCTTGATGTGGCTTTGTTTTTACATCCTTAGTTTTAGAAAATCTGTTCGGATAGTTTTAGGTTCTTTTCAGTATTCACTGTTTTATATATAGTTTTGTTGTGTCTGAGGGAAGATATGAACTCAGGAACTTCCAACTACATATCCTGAACCCTTCTCTATAGCACCATTTCTCTCAGTAAGGCATACAGAATTTTACTTTCTAATAATATCCAATTACAAAGAGTCACTAAAACAACCTTTGAAAACTAACCCGAATATGAAGTCAAACAATCCTTTTTAACACATAAAATAAAAATTTACAATATAATATTAAGAGTGAACCATTTTGTTAGAACTTTATTCAACTGCTGCCCAAAAATAAGTAAAGGGACCTCAGAGACAAAATAGATGTCACGAAGCTCAAGAACAAATATACATTCACATTAGTAGCTGACACATCCCTTAGTCCATCGAGTATAATTCTTAAGAAGCTTGGAAAACTGGTTTTAAATCTGCCACAAATCAGGAGGCGGGGAGGGAGCTAAGATAAGGCATACTGACAATGGTAACATGTGATATCTGATAGGACTAGAAAGAGGAAAATCATCAAAATCATTTAAGGAAGGAAGAAGAGCACAATAATCTGGGATCATATATTGTAGAAGCAAATAATTCTATAAGATTCAAAAGACCCTAGGGGCATTTCTAATACTATAGTAATAGCTCAGATGGCCACAAGTCAGCAAGAAAAGTATTTAACCAAACTATTTAAAATGAAAAATACACTGGTATTTATGGGGTAAACTATTCTTTAAAAAGAAAATTCTAGAATGGTTCATTTCCCAAGGAATCATAGAAATCTAAAGTTTAACTGTTGTGAGCAGTATCTTCACTTTTTTCACCTTATTTTCACTAAATATATAGTAAATTCCCTAAAGATGTATCAATCATCTTTACCCTACTATTAAAATAAGTCTTATTAATGTATAAGTAGTGGTGGTTTTGGATAACACATACTGAGAAATTTGGGGGCTTACCACAAGGAAAAAATCACCCTTCATCACTATATAATTATACTGATTCATGGAGAAAATACATTTCAGAGATACAGATTATTGTCTGCAACTTCGTGACTAGCGGTAGATTCAATATAAATAGGGGGCATGCAGGAGGCAGCCAATTGATGTTTCACTCTCACATGGATGTTTCTCTCTCTCCCTCTCCCTTCTTATCTCTCTACAAATCAATAAATATTTTATAAATGTTAGTGATATGTAATTAGAGCACATCTACAAAGAACTATGTACTGTGCAAGGCATTAGGGACACAAGATTATTTAAAGGGACAATCACCAACTTCAAAGAACTCAATCTCACGGGTAAACAGACCATTAAAATAGAGCACACCATACTATAAATAAATGGATGTTTTTTACAGTGCTGTAGAACACAGAGAAAGAAGACTTAACCCAGCAGGTTCCCAGAAAAAAAAAGGTCTTAAAAGAAGTTAGACAAGCAAAACAAAGGTTATAATAATATCTCCTGAGACACATTTAGGGTTAAAGCCTGTGCATTATGTATAACTGAATGTAATGTGTTTTGTATATGTAAACTGCAAAACATTATAGGGCACATTATTGACTATAACAGTACTGAAAAAACCCAACTCTTTCCCATACACTACTCAGGCAGTCTGAAGTTCACACAATAAAAGCTCATTTCCCAAGTATGCCATTACATTCTTTCAGAAAATGCAAAACATATCTAAAAGTAGAAGATATAAATGGAACTAATATTTCTAGAAATCTTCTCTGTGCCAGGCACTTTACAACAGTTATTTCACCTTAATCCTTACAACAACTAACCCAGTGAGGATGGTATTATGATCCTCATTTTACAGGTAAAGAAACAGAGGCATCACAAAAAGTTAATCAGTGCCCAAGGTTACAACTATTAAGTGGATGATTCAGAATCCTAAACTTAAAAACCTAAATTATAATCACTAAATCACGCTAACATAGTATACCAACATGAAATTAACACATTAAGGGGTACCAGTTGGTCACTCTATTCGTTTGCTGGCGTTGCATAACCAACTACCACAGACTGGATGGCTTAAATTAACATAAATTTATTGTCTCACAATTATGGAGGCTGGGAGTCTGAGATCAAGGTTTCAGCAAGGTTGGTTTCTTCTGAGGTCTCTCTCCTTGGTTTGTCGATGGCCATCTTCTCCCTGTGTCTTCAGATGGTCTTTCCTCTGTCTCCTTATCTCTTTGTATATGTACATCAGTCATATTGGATTAGGGCCCACCTTAAAATACCCTGTCCCCAAATACAGTCAAATTCTGAGTTACCAGGACTTCGACAGCTGAATTTAGGGAGAACACAACTGAGTCCATAACACACACACACACTATAAAACAGATCCTCTTTCCAAGGCAGTGGTTCTCAACCTGTGGGTTGCAACCCCTTTGGGGTTCAAACGACCCCTTTCACAGGGGTCGCCTAAATACATCCTGAATATCAGATATTTACATTACGATTCATAACAGTAGCAAAATTACAGTTATGAAGTAGCAACGAAAATAATTTTATGGTTAGGGGTCACCACAACATGAGGAACTGTATTAAAGGGTTGCGACATTAGGAAGGTTGAGAACCATTGTTCTAAGGGAACGTGGAGAAAGACCTTGAATGCTTTTAAATAATAATGAAATAGATTAATGTTGTTTTGGGAAATGTAGGTATCCTATATAATAAAAGCCCAACAACCCAACCCTTATGCAGAACAACCAAAACAACCAGTCATTATGACAAGCACTGACCACCAAGGGGCAGATTCTCAACACAGGAGCTGCCCCCTGGTGGTCAATGCACTCCCACAGCAGGAGCACCGCTCAGCCAGAAGCAGGGCTGTTGAGCACAATGGCGGTGGCGGGAGCCTTTCCCACCTCCCGTAGCAGCGCTAAGGAGCGGTCAGCCAAGCAGTAAGGAGCAAGCAGGCAGACAGTTAGGAGCAAGCAGGTGGGCGGTTAGGAGTGAGAGGACCCGGATTGAGAGAGGGAACAGGCCAGGCAGAGGGCGCTCCCCCTCCAAATGATTTCATGCATCAGGCCTCTAGTGTAGTTATAACAAGATAGACCCATAGAGTCAGTGATTGCCACTCTCTAGGGACCATTTTAGAAATGTGTTAGGATGCTTTTCCACTCAAAATTATTGGGGGAAATCACTAGTATTTGGTGGACAGAGGCCAGAGCATGAAATGCACGGAGTAGTCCCACACAATGAAGACTTGCCCCATCCATATCCCAGAAGATAATAATATTCTGGCAGACTAACCCCAATACAAATAAATATCAAGAGCACTCTTTTATATACCAATACTAGGTGGGTTTTATAAAAATTAACAGAAAAATCCAATAATGTATGGCAAAGCCTTTATGAAGATCTAAGCTTAAAGCACACTCTCAAAATTAAATGAATTACTCCATGCTCCATATATTTGAGCATTTTCAGCTACCTACTTGCTGACAATAGTTTTAGTGCAATAGTGGCATTCATTACTGCAAAGGCAATTAAATCTCTGCAAAAATGTCACAGAGGATGAGTCTTTCAACAAATTTTAAACAAAACATTATTAAATTAGTAGGCACATAAACCATAAGGATCTCAATACAAGTTACTTTTAATACTTCAGAGTATTGTCACAGTATGTGTGTTTTTAAAAATTTATAACACTAGCCCTAACTGGTTTGGCTTAGTGGGTAGACCACCAGCCTGCAAAATGAAGGGTCCTAGGTTCGATTCCAGTCAAGGGCATATACCTTGATTGCAGGCACATCCCCAGTAGGGGGTGTGCAGGAGGCAGCTAATCAATGTTTCTCTCTCATCAATGTTTCTATCTCTCTCCCTTCTTCTCTGTAAAAAATCAATAAAATATATTTTAAAAACGTATAACACTAGAAAAACCTCTGCCATGAAAATCCATATTGAAAGTATTTGGGGGTTACCTGTTGTTTTTCAGTTTTCTATGTGTAGAGACATTTATTGCTCAACTTCTACATAGGTTCTTCTTTTATGTTTCTTTTTAAACCACCCTCTCCATTTCTCATAATCTAGAGAGAGAGATGATCTTTGAGGTCTTTTGAAGTACCAAGAACCTAAAATAAGCCTCAACAGATGGTAGAATTTCAAAATACAAGAGATAGTTTCTGTGACACCCTGTCCCTGTCTTATATCTATGCATAAGGAATTGTTTTGTTACTATACCTATAAATATTGCCCAGGTCATTTGTAATATTATCATACTTCCTCATTTTGTTTCTCCATTTTGACAGTCATCATTTGTACTGGAATGTTTTCTCCACTTCTTCTTTATCTTATAATATACAAATAAGTCTAGTCAGTTATTATTTATTCTAACATTTTTATTTTATTACCCATGTGCATCAGTGATTTTTCATTTTCCTGGCCTTCTTATACAGAATTATTATCATACTTCTCATAAACCCAAACTTACTCTTTTAGAATGTAGTACAAGCATCAATGACTTCATTGAATCTTCTAGCACAACTATGCTCTCACAGTTATATCCTGAAATATATGCTGTTATATTATAAATTATATTCATTTATAATTTATATTATAATGATGGCATTGTATTTTTATTAGTTAGTTTATATTATTTACAAATTTTATTTATGGTCAAATAAATAAAGTGTTACAAAATATCTATCTAAAAGGAGGAAGACAGAGTCTGAAAGGTTTGGTAGCCACATGTAGTGACTTGCAGAGACTGAACCAAGAGAATTCTGAAACTAACCCTAAGTCTGGTCGAAAGGAAAAGAAAAATATCCTTTATTATTGGTATCTGATATCTCAGCACACAAATCTCAGAAACACTGGCCCAAAAATTGAAAGCAAAGAAGTTAAAGAAAGAGTGGTGAAGCAGTTTACAAGAAACCCACCAAACAATTATGAACATGCAATACTAACTCCTAGTAATGCTTAGACCTCATCCACCAGTAGCCATGACATCAAGGTTGATTAAGGAGTCTAACATAAAAGACATGATGGGAGACTAGTTAGAATTACAATCGTGAAATAGTGGTAAGAAGCTGAATTTGACAAATAGATCAATTATTGATATAAAACTATGACCCACATAACATGCTCACCATTAGGATAAAGGTTAGTTGCACCTCAACTGGCCTGTATATGTGCTGAACTTCAGAGGATTAAGAAAAAGGGGGTCAAGAAGTCAGAAAGAATAAAAGGTCAAGAGGCCAAAATACCAAGTGTTTAGCTTCAGAAGAAAATTCCAGCATAAAAAGCTCTCATCTCTGTTCTAGACATATGACAAGGAAAACATTAGAGATGGAGACTGGAACTATTGGTTCAACCCATAAATTCTAAGAGGGTTTCGTTCTCCCTATGCCTGGGCTAACATCTGAGCCAGTAACTCAGGGTTACTTTTTCTTTCTTTCTTTTTCTTTTCTTTCTTTTTTTCATTGTTGACACAATTACAGATGTCCCCCATTTTCCCCTCTTTACCCCCTTCCACCTAGCCACCGCCTTCTGTGTCCAAGTGCTATGCATATATGCAGATATGTTCTTTGGCTACTCTCTTCCAGTGCCCCCTACCCATCTCTCCTCTGAGATCTATCAGCCTGTTCCATGTATCCATAACTCTGGCCCTATTTTGATTGTCAGTTTATTTTAATTAGATACTTTTAGAACCAACATTAAAAGCAATTTCTTCAAGACTCTGATGTTTGATACTTAAATCATGTCATGTTGTGTTGGTATGTCCCATAACTAAAAAAGATGCTTCTAAAGGAATGATTTTTATTGCTCCTTTCATGTCCTAACAAATAGCAGTAATATAAAATCTGGAACATCAAACTCATCTATATCCCCTGTCCCTCTGTTTTAAAAAGGTCATTGAAAATTCTTAATAAAGTATAAAACAGATTTAATTTATATCAAATTAACCTTATGTGATAAGCTAAGGAGATCACATTTGATCAGATTATCTACAAAGAGAGCATATTTTTATCTGCTCTGTAATAAATATTTTATCTGCAATAAATATTATTTATCATCCAAAAACAAACTTTTGTTATGTTAGGAATTACACCCTAGCTATGGATTTAAATTTTTTCAGACTAAATCTGGAATGAACAATAAACCAAACAATTATTCATTTTAATTTTATTTGGCAAACCATGTAGGCTAATATATTAGATGGTAAACTATTATTAACTTACAGGTAAAAATCATGAATATCCAGCCCAGCTGGAATGGCTCAGTGGTTGAGTGTTGACCTATGAACCAGGAGATCACAACTTGATTCCCGGTCAGAGCATATGCTCAGGTTGTGGGCTTGATCCCCAGAGTGAGTTGTACAGGAGGCAAATGATCAATGATTCTCTCTCAACGATGTTTCTAACTTTCTCTCTCTCTTCCTTCCTCTCTGAAATCAATCTACACTAATAAAAGAGAAACACACAAATTGGTGTCACTCCACTACACCCAAAGCCACACCCACCAGCCAATCAGAGAGACTGTATGCAAATTAACCCAACCAAGATGGCGGCGGGAAGCCATGGAGCTGAAGCAAGCAGGAGGTTTGGTTGCTCCAGTGATGGAGGAAGCCAAGTTTCCTGCCTGCCCCTGGCTGGCTGTGGCCTCTGCTCTAGGCCACAATTTATTTATAGAAGACTAGAGGCCCGGTGCACAAAAATTTGTGCACTGGGGGAGGGGGGGGCTCTCAGCCCGGCCTGTGCCCTCTCCCGGTCTGGGACCCCTCTGGGGATGTCCACTTGCTGGTGTGCCTGGCCAGCCTGGGTGAGGGGCCAATGTCTGTTTGCAAGCTGGCCAAGCTCCCCAGTGGAGACCCTCACCTTCGGGGGTGTAGCAAGCCTGGGTGAGGGGCTGAGGGCAGTTTTCAGGCTGGGCACAGCTCCCACTAACCCTATGGGCCACCCACCTTGTCCCCGTGCCCTGGAAGGCCCCCGCCTGGGGAAGCCGAGGCTGCGGTGGCGCTGGCCGGACCCTCGCGGGCCTCCCGGGCGGGGCCTGAGGGGGTCCGACCACCTCATCCCCGCACCCTGGAAGGCTCCTGCCCGGGAAAGCCAGGGCTGTGGTGGCGCCGGCTGGACCCCCGCGGCCTCCCAGGTGGGGGCCACGGGGTCCAGCCGCCTGGTCCCTGCGTCCCCCACCCCAGGCTCCTGCCTGGGAAGGCATCCATAGGCCCAAGGTGCTGGATGCCTTCCCAGGTGGGAGGCTCCCAAGATGGCGGAGGCCGCAGCCCTGGAGAAGCTGCACACCAGGGCTGCGGCCTCCGCCATCTTGGCTGGGCTAATTTGCATACAGCAGCTCTGATTGGCTGGTGGGCGTGGCTTACCCCATCCCAGAGAAACGGTTAATTTTAATATTTTGCTTTTATTAGTTAAGATAAATAAATTCCAGATACCTGGTTCCAGCCAGCCTCTCTGGAAGCTTGGGTCGCTGGGGGCTGAGGCCAGCCTGCAAATAGCCATCAGACCCTCACCAGAATGGCCACACCCTCATAAGGTGAGGGTTCTTACTGGGGGGCTTAGCCAGCCTGCAAACAGCCATCAGCACCTCAACCAGGCTGTCCAGGTACCCCAGCAGGACCCGCCCACCCTGAAGGGGGTTTGGCCAGTCTGAAAACGGCCCTCAGCCTCTCATCCAGGCTGGTCAGGCATCCCAGTCGGGACCCCCACCCTAAAGGGGCTGCGGCTAGCCTGCAAACAGCCATCAGCCCCTCACCCAGGCTGGCCAGGTACCCCAGAAGGACCCCCACCCTGATCTGGGACACCCTTCAGGGCAAACCAGCCAGCCCCCACCCATGTACCAGGCTTCTATCCTATATAATCCTATACAATAAAAGGGTAGTATGCAAATTGACCCTAACAGCAGAATGACTGGGAATGACTGGTCACTATGATACACACTGACCACCAGGGGACAGATGCGCAATGCAGGAGCTGCCCCCTGGTGGTCAGTGCGTTCCCACAGGGGGAGCTCTGCTCAGCCACAAGCCAGGCTGAAGGCTGCCAATACAGCGGTGATGGTGGGAGCCTCTCCCACCTCCTCAGCCGTGCTAAAGATGTCCGAATACAGCTTAGGCTTGCTCCCCTCTGGCAAGTGGACATCCCCCAAGGGCTCCCAGACTGCCAGAGGGATGTCTGAATGTCAGCTCAGGCCCAATCCCCTGGGGAGCGGGCCTAAGCCAGCAGGTGGACATCCTCCAAGCAGTCCCAAACTGTGAGAGGGCACAGGCCAGGCTGAGGGACCACCCCAAGTGCACAAATATTTGTGCACCGGGCCTTTAGTATATATATAATTTAAAATCATGAATATCTGTGGAGACTTATCTAACATTCATTGTAATACTTTAAGCAATAAAACAAAATTTTAAAAAATAAAATAAAATCATGAATATCTGAAGGATAGCTTTGCCTCTATTAAATCAACATCATCAATAACAATTTAAATTTGTTTTACCTAACTAAATCCTAAAGCATTTGTTATAAATATTTGTCTTCAATAAAAATTTCTGACACAAATATATTCTCCCATACAGTGGGCTTTCTTGTTGTTTTGTTGATGGTTTCCTTTGCTGTGCAAAAGCTTTTTATTTTGATGTAGTCCCATTTGTTTATTTTCTCTTTAGTTTCCATAGCCCTAGGAGCTGTATCAGTGAAGAAATTCCTTCGGCACATGTTTGCGATTTCACTGCCTGTGGATTCCTCTAGTATTTTTATGGTTTCCCATCTTATGTTTAAGTCCTTTATCCATTTTGAGTTTATTTTTGTGTATGGTGTGAGTTCATGGTCTAGTTTCATCTTTTTGCATGTATCTGTCCAATTTTCCCAACACCATTTATTGAAGAGACTGTCTTGACTCCATTGTATGCTTTTGCCTCCTTTGTTGAATATTAATTGGGCATAGTAGTTTGGGTCAATTTCTGGGTTCTCTATTCTATTCCAATGACCTATATGTCTGTTCTTGTGCCAGTATCAAGCTGTTTTAAGAATAGTGGTTTTGTAATACAGCTTGATATCTGGTATTGAGAATATATTTGCCAATGATATCACCGATAAGTGTTTAATCTCCAACATTTACAGGGAACTCATACAACTTAACAAAAGGAAGATAAACAATCAAATCAAAAAATGAACAACGGACCTAAATAGACACTTTTCAAAAGAAGACATACAGAAGGCCGAAAGACATATGAAAACATGCTCAAAGTCACTAATTATATGAGAGATGCAAATCAAAACAACAATGAGGTATCATCTCACACCTGTAGGAATGGCAATCATCAACAAATCAACAAACAAGTGTTGGAGAGGATGTGGAGAAAAAGAAACCTTTCTGCACTGCTGGTGGGAATGCAGACTGGTACAGCCACTATGGAGGACAGTATGAAGTTTCCTCAAAAAACTAAAAATGGAACTCCCATTTGACCCAGTAATCCCACTTCTAGGGCTATATCCCAAGAAGGTAGAAACACCAATCAGAAAGGTTATATGCACCCCTATGTTATAGCAGCACAATTTACCATAGCTAAGATTTGAAAACAGCCTAAGAACAGCCTAAGTGCCCATCAGCAGATGAGTGGATTAAAAAACTGTGGTACATCTATACAATGGAATACTATGCTGCAGTAAAAAAAGAAGGAATTTTTGCCATTTGCAACAGCATGGATAGAACTGGAGAGCATTATGCTAAGTTAAATAAGCCAGTCAGAGAAAGATAAATATCATATGATCTCACTCATCTGTGGAATATGCAAAACAACATAGACTGATGAACAGGGACAGATCCAGAGACAGAGAAGCAGTGATCAATCAGTATGTTG
>PVJC01047610.1:0-12845 GCA_004026665.1 Murina feae
TTTACATTACGATTCATAAAAGTAACAACATTACAGTTATGAAGTAGCAACGAGAATACTATTCTGGTTGGGTCACCACATGAGGAACTGTATTTAAAGGGCCAGAAGGTTGAGAACCACTGTGTGGCTATCATTTTAAATGAAAATTGTATGTAAAATGATCTTTGTTTTGATCCATCTTGTTGCAAGGAAATTTATGAAGATTATGAATTTATCACTTCACAAAAATAGCATTTAAAATATCTGGTTTAGAGCAGTTCTTCTTTAACTGTAACATGCATACAGGTCCACTGTGACCTTGTTTAAAAAGCAGCTTCTGATTCAGCGGGTCTGGATGGGACCTGAGTTTCTGTTTCTAGCAAGCTCCCAGGTGCTGCTGGTGCTGATGTTCCTGGGACTAAGAAACAGGAAAAGCAGGGCAAGCCAGAGGCCCAGGTGCCCACCACAGGAATTCTACTAACTGACTGTGTGACCTTGGGTAAATAATTTCCTCTTCTTAATTTCAGTTTACTACAGAATAAAAGATTTGGTGAAATTATTTGGGGGGCTCTAACAGACCGAAATGGATGTACTTTAGAAAAAGAAACGAGAGGGTAATGTTATGCTTGAAAAGCATGCGAAAACAGCTCCCTAATTGAATATTGTTTATTTCCATGAAGCCAGCATCCTAGGCATCATCCTGACGTGCCTGCCAACAGAACAACTAGCTTTCTCCAAGGAGACTGGTAGAGGAGTGCTTCTAGCTTTGGCTTCTGCCCTCTTCTCCTTAGAGCTGGCTGTTCCTGAGAACTTTTCCTCACCCCCCCCCCTCCCAGCCAGAGCTTAGGCCACCTTCAGAAGCAAGACTCAGAAGGAAGCATACTGAGGACTCTAGTAGACAATGTCTGGGCCTGGGAGTTTGGTCAGGAATTCAGCTGCAGTGAAGACAAAGGAATAGTATCCTGATGAAGAGCTCGGCGGGAAGTATCCCAGAATGTGCTAGCCTCCCTCCCTCTGAGTGTAAAGATCTAGTAACAGCCCACCCTCCTCTTTCTTGGAGAGCACGCCCTTCAAATTTCCCATGCAGGCTGAAATTTTGAAAAAAACCTTGAATCCCAATAGCACCAAGTACTATTTGTGACAAACAGGAAGTAATTATTTAGTGTATTTTTGCTCCAGAAGAAGCTGTTGTCCAAACCACTTGACCCTTCCAAGGGTTTCGTAGAGAAGATCCTTATCTACTGTATCAGGGTCAAGCAGTTAGCTGGCTTTCATGTTATCTTGCTGGCACTTTTTTTTTGCAATCATTTTTCCAAGTGGGTCCTCTTTGCTAAGACTTTCCAAAGCAATCGGCCTGGTTTTCAAGAAATAAAAAAAAAATTAACAGTCCTATTTTTTTCAAATATATTTTATTGATTTTTCACAGAGAGGAAGGGAGAGGGATAGAGAGTTAGAAACATCGATGAGAGAGAAACATCTATCAGCTGCCTCCTGCACACTCCCCACTGGGGATGTGCCCGCAACCAAGGCACATACCCTCGACCAGAATCGAACCCGGGACCCCTGAGTCCACAGGCTGATGCTCTATCCACTGAGCCAAACTGGTTAGGGCTAGCACTCATATTTTATTAGTTTGTGTAATATTGAATTGAATTTCATAATTAAAGTAACAAATAACTGGCTGTTCTGAAGCAGACAGTTCAGCTGGTGAGAGAAGTAGTCCAGAGGTATCTTGAGAATAGCTTTGAGGTCAGGATCTGTGGACAATGGTCAGTGTGGTTACCAAAAAGAATAGAAAATATGGGCTCACTAGATGAATGTTGGTAAGAGAGTTTCTACTGTATTTTTAAGCCAGTATTACCCATTTAATAATTTTAACTTAATTTTTCAGGTTACTGTTAGCTGGTTTGTTAGTGTTTTTCATATGCCTTCTTTTCTGTTCAAATACCAAATTTGTCAAGAACAAAGATTGTTTTATTCATTGTTGTATCTCAATCTTCATTCAAATGATTGGCATATTGTAAATGCTCCACACATATTTGTTGAAAGGTTAAGATTTTACTACATAAAATGTACTTTATTGTCTATCAACATTATAAATATATAGATTTCAAGATATGTAAAAATATTTACTTATGTATTATAAACTATGGTTGATTATACTAAATTAAATAGGTAAATGACATTATTATTCTTGGATAATAATATTTTTAACATAGATATTCATAGAATAACAAAATTCATAGCTTGAAGTCACTTCAGAAATAATTTGATTGCTGCAGGCATACATAGACACAAAAACAATTTAAAGAGCAGTTTGAGTGTTATTCCTCTTTTTTTGCCTTTAGCTTTTTTCTTTTGATGTTATGAAATATTTTCCCTCTCTCTGGTGAAAAACACTTTCTTCTTGTCAGAGTTTTGAAGTTCAGGGAAGCTTGGAGGGAAACACTGTTTCAGTGAAATTCATTACTGCCCTGAGGATTAAAAGGTAATAATAGTCTTATGTTTCTATTCCCACCTTATACAATCGCGTTAAGTGAGTACCCATTGCAATACTATGCAACTAGCAAGTGCCAATCTGTAAGCCTTTGAGTTCCTGTTACATGCCCATCACCTTGAAGGCTCTTGGATATGGCAGGTAATCACACTGTGAGCCTTCAGAATCCGTCTTAGATGAGCCAGGTACAGTGCTAAGTCTTGAAGCAAAAAATAAACAAATAAATAAACAAGACCCAGCCCTGTCCTCAGATCCCCACAGTCACTTTGTAGAGGTAGATAAAGAATGGTAAGAGAAATAAGTACAAGATCCTGTAGAATAATTTCCTCTGTCTGAGGACAAAAAGGGGATGGTATTTCAGAGAGGTGTTCCTCAGGGAGGCAGTTAGCTTTGATCTGACTCTGGAAGGATCAGCGGGATAACAGGAGTCACAGTGTGTCTGGGAGAGGACATCCTAGGCCCTGGGTAAGCAGGAGGCATGGCAGAGACTGCAGCTTGGGCACTTTGAGTTGCTGGGCATAGCCTAAATGTGGGGGAAGTGGGGAGAGCTGAGGCTTAAAGACAAGCCAGATCAGCAAAGGACTTAATCCTTACCTTTTTGATGTTAGAGAATCATGAAGTGATTTTAAGCAGGGAAGCAACAGCTGGAGGGAGATGACATTCTCCCTGAGGAGATAAAGGAAGCCCAGTGAAATAGAATCATTAGGGTCTAATTATAAAATTCCAAATAAGAGTCTGGAAGGAGTTCTGAGAAGGCTACCTTCTAGCTTACATGAAGTTTCTGGTGGAGACCTGGATTTCAGGTGTGTTGAGAAGGGTGGAAAGGATTCCGGTACACGTAGAAGACACGAGTGAGCAAGGTTTACTGTGGGAATCTGAAGAAACTGGCTTAGCCATAGCAGAGAGTAAGTGGTGGGGGGGGCGGGGGGAGTAGAACATAAGATGGCAGAGAAGCACAGGAAGCCAAATGGGGAGTGACAAATTTTAACTGGTTACAAATGGACACATATAAGTGAATTTTGCAAAAATGTTGTTAATCTTGTCTATTGCTTCCTTTCAAAAGATAAGTTAGGGAAGAAAGGAAGTGTCAGCCTTTCGGGGACAGAAAGGGTGGATTGGTTCTTTGGTGTGATTCCAGAAGGGCCGGGGAAATGGAACATGTGTATTTATTTCATTATTAATTTTTAAAGTGGCATTATTTCTTCCTTAAATATTTGAAAGAATTTGCCGGTGAAGCTGTGTGGGTCCAGAGTTTTCTTTGTAAAAATGTTCTGAATTATATTTCTTTAACAAAGATAGTACTCTTCAGATTTCCTCTTGCTCCTCGTTTAGGTTTTTTTAAGTTGTGTTTTTCAAGGACTTTTCTGAATTTTATGTGTTACTGACTGTATTGGCATAAAGTTGTGCTTAACAGTCTTGTATTATGTGTTTAATCCTCTTGTGTGTGAGATCAGTAGTGATGTTCATTCCTAGTGATGTTGGTAATTTGTATTCTCTTTATTTTTCTTGATCAATCTTGGCCATTTATTTTAAATTTTCTTTTTGTAGGTTGATAATTACATCTGATAGATGAGCTGATCACTTAATTACAAAGAAGTGCATTTTCTAGTAATCAGAACATAGAATTTTAATGTCTAGAAGTAAAAATTGCTTACTTGGTTAGAGCAAACATCTGCCAAGAGAAAAAGTTTAAACCTAATCTTTTTAATTTTACTTTTAATTGCTGTATGTAACTCAATACATTTGAACTTGGTGTGGCAAATTAATTGTAAGTCATCTTGAGTTGCAATTGTTGCATAGTATTTGCTTGTATATTTATTTGTTTGTTTTCAGACGACTGTTCAATTCTACTTTACTCTTTGGAGCATCTGGAGGGAGATACTGAGTTAAAAGAGGTCTTTCCTTCTCTTTCAAGTGTACTTTTAAAGCATGATTTCTCAACCTCAGCACTGTTGACATTTTGGGCTGGATAATCCTTTATCCTGAGAGGTGCAAAGCAGCCCTCTCCAACTGTGACAGCCTGTTTGCAGACGTTGCCATATAACAACTGTTGTGTGGGGGACAAAATCGCCCCATTTTGAGAATCACTGCTTCAGAGTAAAGGGATTGAAAACATTTTGTGCTTTGAAATATTATAAAATCTGAGTAGTGAGTAGTGGCATTATTGAGGACTTGGTTGAACACATCTGCAAAATGGGAAGATCTCTGGTTTAAAATGTTATCCTTCAGAAAGGGATGCTGGATTTTTCTAGCTGAAGGAAGTTTTTTGTTTGTTGTTTTTTACTTTTTTAATATACCAGAGAATCTGGAGCTAGAATGGAGAGCCTTTCGGACCACCTAATTCACTCTTCCTTCGCAGTGAAATGACAGCTAAACCATCTCGATAATTAAACCAAATACCCCTGAGAATAGAGTGCCTGGTTTTCCTTGGCAACTTGCTCTGATGTTCAGGGCACTTTATCTTTGAAAGGATTAAATCAATATGAAGCTCATTTTGCTTATTAAAATCATTTTCATCATCTTTTGTTCTCTTCATTAAGTGGAAAGACATCAAGGATCTAGTCCCATTTCTTAACATCCTTAATTACTTTGATGGCATTTCCAAATTTAGAATTCATCTCCTTAAGTATAATCAAATCTATCCAGATTAAGCCTTTAAGGCAACCTTCCTGCACGTTCTATTTCATCCTTAGGGTCTATGGTCATCACGTCATTATGTTTTTCATGTGTTTGAGAGACACAGCAGTTCTAAGAGGAAGGACTGGTTTTTCCCTTACTTATAACATAGATCCTTTAAGGACAGCCTATAATCTCCTTGCTTTCCTCCTATCCTCAACTCCTACCTACTGGTGTTTTGTGAGAGATCTGAGGGCACTTTTAGAAAAAGAAACAGGAACACCAGAAGCAAAGGGTAGAAGGAGCCTGGAAAATCTACTATTTTGTATGTGCTTCAGGCCACTCTTCTAGGTTTAGGAATGTGCTGTTTCACATTGGCTCCCTGAAAAGAATGCTTAAATGGTGGATGTTAAAATGGCAGCTTAAATGCAGGCATCTGTTCTTTCCTACAAGGAGAAATGTAATTAGCAGAGAAATTCAAACCCTGGAGATAACTTTATTTTTTGCAGCAATTTTTAAATATTTTCCTTTTAGTTTTCACACGTGGCATATTCTGACAATTTCCATGGTAAGTACAACAGAGTTAGGAACATTAAAGAGATGAATTTCTACTCCACGTGTTATTACCATGTTGCAAAGCCACTGTCCTCAGTTACCAAAAACTGGTTTGAGCTCTATCATATAATGATATGTTGTCACAAATATTTTTAGATGTTTTGTAACAAGCATGGATATTATAAAATCATTTTAAAATTTATTATTGGAATGTAATATGTATACAGAAAGTGGGGAAATCTCAACACACAGCTTGACAGATTTTTACAAACTTAAGTCAATACACAGATTAAGAAGCTGAACATTATTAGTCCCTCAGAAATCCCCAGCAAACTCCCTTTCCAGGGGTACTCACTCCTAATTTCTGCCAACATAGTTTTGCCTGTTCTTGTACTTCATATAAGTGGAATCGTACAGTATGAACTCTTAATCAACATTAATAACATTATTTTAAAACTGGTGATTATTTCTGTTTGGAAAATAGACCTGCTTCTACATTATTATGGTTAAAAGCATATATTAAATGCCTATGTGCATAGTGCTGTTAAGCAGTGCATAAACCACTGATTCCTACCTTCCATTTTAAGGGGAAAACATAAATACAGCAGGACTTTGAAAATAACTGATGAGAGATGAGAATGGTACATGAAAAACATGCATAGAGAGAAAGAGATTACAAAGATAAGGCATCCCATTATCTACCTCGGGATGGAAAGTAGGTCATGATAGGTTATGAATAAAGAGGAAGAGGAGATGTTGCGTATTTATTCAGGATATGATCAGTATGAATACTTTTGAGACCTCCCTTGAATTCATTTCCTGAAGAAGATGGAGTTTTAGAAAATGTCTCAATTTACAGTAGTCAGTCAACTGTTGGCTAGTGGTAGTCCAAGTGGAGTCCAAGTTTGTAAAAAAAGGGTTGAAGGTCTGATTCTGATTCTCATCCTGAAAATTTTTAGAAATAGATATAAAACTGTTTGTGCCAAAATAACTTTTCTTCTTGTGTTGTTTGGGCATAGACAATAACAATGTGTTTATTTCTTCAAAGAAAAATTGTGTCGTCTTGTTGACTGAAGTAATAATGTAGTTAGTGAAATAAATGCTTTGTCATCACATAAAGTTGGCTTTAAACTGTATAGTGTCACTACTGCTTTCCATGTAGTGGTATTACTTTATTCTCTCACCAGTAGTATGTAAACATTCTAGTTTCTCCATATCTTCACCAGCATTTGGTATTGGTCACAGTGTTTAATTTTTCAAAAATTATATAGGTATGAGGTCGTATTTCATTGTTGTTGTTTTTTTATGTTGAATTTCCCTAGAGGTTGAAACGTCTTGATAAGTTATTAGGCCATTTCTGTTTTCTCTTTCATTTATATCCCTTTTTGTGTCTTTTTTTCTTATTGATTTGTAGTGATTCTTTATACATCCTGAATTCGAATTCTTAGTTAAATGTGTTGTCAATATCATCTTCCTCTCTGTGGTTTATCTTTTAACTTTGTGGAGCACATCTTTTATTGTACAAAACATTTTTATTGTAATAAAGCTTTGATTATCAATATTTTGTTAGTCTTTTATGATTTCTGCTTTTAATTTTTGCCTTGTTTTAAAATTGTTCCTATCTCAAAGGTGATAAAGCTGTTCTTCTATTCCAGTGTATTTTCTCTTAAAGTTTTTTTTAAATGTATGCTTTTCATTTTTCAGTCTTTATTCCATTGGGATTTTCGTTGTTTTTTTTTTTAGAACAGTATGAATTACAAATCTATTTTTATTTTGTATTTCCTATACATAAACCACCAAGAACTTAATAGTTTATCCTTTTCCCACTAATCTTTACCTAATACCATCTCTCAAGTATTAAGTTTTCCTACTGTATATGTGTATACATCTCTGGACTCCATTCTGTTCTTTAGTCTATTTTGCCATCCGTGTACTAATACTACCCTGTCCAAATTCCTGTAGATTTATACTATGCCTGGATATCTCCTAGGAGAACTTTTCTTGTTTTTTTTTTAAATACTGTTTTATTGTTGGCAGTATTGCAGATGTCTCCCATTTCTTCCTCCTCCCGTCCTACTCCCCCAGGCCTTCACCACACTATTATTTGTGTCCATGGGTTATGCATATAAGTATATAAGTTCCTTGGTTAATTTCTTCTCACCCCTTCCTCACCTCCCCCTGCAATATGTCAGTCTGTTCCATGCTTCCATGCCTCGGGATTTAGTTTGTTGGTCTATTTATAGAACTTTTCTCTTCTTGCTTTTCTTTAAAAGTGTCTGAGATATTCTTTATTTTTTGCTTTTTTTTTGGAATCAGCCTTTTATGTTCCACACACATTTGTACTAGGATTTTGGGTGGGATTACAGTGAATTTACAGAATAATTTTCGTGATGGTCACTGTGTTTACTATATTGAACTTTCCAGTTGTATATGTGGTGTATCTCTTCATACAAATAGATATTCTTTTACACCCCTTAATAATGTCTTTGTACACCTTTTAAAATTTTATGAGAGCCAGTCAGGGTTAAATCTAATGCCATAAGATGTCATGTTTCCTTCCGCAGATCTGACTTCTGAAAGTACAGCTGAATGGACAAACTTGCTTAGATTAACATAGGAACTATGGGGGAAGCTGATTTTGAGTTACCATGTAGCAACCTGGTCATAAAAACTGAAGCAAAGTGAGGTATTTTTAAAAAATATATTTTATTGATTTTTTTACGGAGAGGGAGAGAGAGGGATAGAGAATTAGAAACATTGATGAGAGAGAAACATCGACCAGCTGCCTCCTGCACACTCCCCACTGGGGATGTGCCCGCAACCAAGGTACATGCCCTTGACCGGAATCAAACCTGGGACCCTTCAGTCCGCAGGCCGACACTCTATGCACTAAACAAAACCAGTCAGGGCAAAGTGAGGTATTTTTACTTAAACCAACCCTTGACATATTGTAACATAAGAAAATAAAACCCTCATTATGATCAAAATAAATGTGGATTTCTTCTAAAAGAAAAATATGACCCAATTTGCTCCATTACAAAAAACATATTTACCTTCAAGGTGCAAATTCTAAGTTGAAGGAGAACGGGGATGTGGGGCGGGGGGAAAGCCCATTTTCCATGAATACTTTAGTGCAATGTAGCTAAGGTAACCCTAGGATGATTTAAACATGGCTCTTCTGTTGGAGTGTTACTTCCATGTTTGGTGATGTTACTTGTGAAAATGAACTTTTCTTGGTCGTTTCAAGATTACCTATTTTGCCTAAGTAGTTAAATGGAAATGTTTTTCCTGGAATAGTTTTACATAGCTGCTCACCCTACAAAGAAGAGGCCAGCATTGGGCTGGACAGCCAGCTTGATTTATTCCAGGAAGTGGTTTATTCAGCTGTCAAATGAGATTATGTGCACGACTGTTATCCATCACGTCACAGAAATATTCTTATTCCTGCGCAACACCTCAAACTTTTATTTATTTGGAGGCAACAGAAATCACAAATGTAAATTGTCCTGAAACATATCTTTGGAAATGCAGTTTTTTATAGAGTGCTAGTACTCCCTTACTGTTGTTGATGATGACCAGAACAAGACAAGACTGCTAGACAGTGTCTACCCACTGCCTGCTGTCTCCTCTCCAGCCAACACACACACACACACTCGCACACACATGCACATGCACACATGCACTTCTATACATTTAGATTTGAGTAATCCTGAAAGGCCCCAGTCATAAGAATTCGTTCTTGAAATTCACTTTTTGGTCCTGTTCTTGTCTTAAAAGTGTCTCTCAATGTGGAAACTCTAGAATTTAAATATATTTTTATTGATTTCAGAGAGGAAGGGAGAGAGAAACAGAAACATCAATGATGAGAGAGAATCATGGGTCGGCTGCCTCCTGCATGCCCCCCCACACACACACACACAGTGGGGATCAAGCTCACAACCTGGGCATGTACCCTTGACCAGAATTGAACCCAGGACCTTCAGTCCACAAGCCAACACTCTATCTACTTAGCCAAACCAGCTAGGGCTACCTGAGGATTTTATTTATTTATTATTTCAGCCTCTTTTTGGCAAACTCTCAAATATTCATGTAACAAAAGAAAATAGCATATTAACATTGAAGTGAGCCAATTATTTGTTCATTTAGCATTTAATTTCAAGCAATAGGTTTAACTTTTTAATTTTATTCTAAGAGCTGCTGATGAATAGTACAATGAGTGATTTAAGTATAATATTTCAATGACTTTCTCAATCCTTGGTGAAATTATTAAGTTGAGACACATGAAATATACCACATTAGACCATTTTTGGCATATGATATGGCATTTCCATGCGGTTCAGTGTAATACAGTGTAATACAGAAGGTAGCAGCCTAAATATTCTCTCCCAGGGACTATTCCAGCCTGGTATTGCAGTGAAACAAAGGAAGTGCCCATTGTTTTTTTTTCCCCCCTGAAACTGCAGATGAGGCTACAGCCTCATTCTAATAAGTCTTCAAAGGCTTTAGGTTTCATTATCCCCAAACCTGAGGTTCCGCTCACAAAAACTTAAGAACCAAAGAAACCAAAGACTGCTGTTCTTAAGCATTTCCTTTGGTGAAGCAAAGAATCATCCCCAAATTTATCTCCTCTGTAAGTGTGTGTGTGTGTGTGTGTGTGTGTGTGTGTTATGTTCTCTTCAGGTGTGTGGTACACCTGTCTGGGTAATTGTTAGGTATGAGATAGAGGAAGTTCTCTGGTTATGTTCAGTCTGTTATTCCACTTACATTTAATGAATGCTTTTTGGTAGCTTAATATTGGCATAGAAAATTAACTATTGTTTCTATTTTCAGGAAAGCCCCCCTCCCCCACATTTTTAGTTGAAATTGGTAAAAATGTGGTTATTTCCAGGTAAGTGTCAAGTTTTTATGTTCATACAGTTTAATGATTCCTAAACGTATATGAATATGTTACTACTTTCAATTGGTACATCTTACTTTAATAGCTTTGTGAAAAAAAAAACTCCAATATAATTTCACCTACTGAGATTTCTACATAGGTTGTTCAAAAGTCTTATTCTTTAGTATTTTATAGTATTATATCTGTAAAACTACTAAACATTCATGGCCCTTACTAGAAATAAATATAAAATTGCTCTTGGAGGGTGACATTAAGAATAGGAAAACCTTCAGTGTATTTTTAATTTTTTTAAAATTAAATGTATTGGGATGACATCAGTCAACATGAGCATATAGCTTTCAGGTGTAGGTTTCTATGTTGCAAGATCGGTATATTGCACTGTGTGCCCACCACCCAAAGTCAGATTTTTGTCCTATCACTTTATATTAGGAACCCTTTTCCCCCCTACCTCCACCTTCTGGCAACCACCACATTCTTGTTTGTGGTCATAAGTTTCAGTTTTATATCCCACATATGAGTGAAATAGTATGGTTCTTAGCTGTTTCTAACTGGCTTATTTCACTTAGCATAATGTTCTCAATGTTGTTGCAAATGGCAGTATTTCATCCTTTCTTATGGCCGAGTAGTACTCCATTGTGTATATGTACCACATCTTCCTTATCCATTCCCTTCACCGTATTTTTTAAAAGCTTTAAATGTTCTAATTCTTGACCATTAACAACTTTTGCTTGAAAATGTAATCTAATTCCTTTAGGAACAGGAAAAAATAGATATTGACATGAATCAGGAAATCAAAAGCATTTGAATTATAAGAATTCAAAAACTGTTTTCCCATTCATGTTATCTTATTTTGTATTTTAAAATGCAGTGTTATGACTTATGTACTGTAAACTGCACATTTAAAGTATAAAAGAAAAAAAAGAATGGGAAACCCACACCTTGGTTTCCTAGAATTAAGAATTCATCCTAATATGAAACATCAACTAATCAGAACCCTATTCAGTATAGTACTTATCCTTATATTTGAAAACAAGTGTTTATTCATGAAAATATTATCAACCAAAAATCATACAGCCACATATTGACCAGTCAGGAAACTCTCTGCTTCCCATCTCTTACCCCCACCTCGAGTCCTTTTGACTAGTCCCTCTTTGTGATGTCCACCATCCTAGTATACTATTACTTGAAATCTATAGGATAAAATGTTTGGTCTCTCTTGACCATTTCCGGAAGTTGAAGAGAGTTTAGATGGCTTCTCCAAATAAGCAAATGAAGGAAGTTGAAAAGTTAAAGGAATCATCTCTGCTTTCATTCCCATGAGGAAATGCCTTCCTAAAGCTACAGATATCTCGTGTTTTGTCATTGTCACAGTCACCTACAGAGATGCCTGAGGAGAAGGAAGACTGTTAACAGCTGAAGCCCAAGCTCTGAACAACCTTGGTAGCTATTTGCTGTGATATTGATGCTTTTATTAACATTATCAAAGGTATTATTAGAGACAGCTTGTTTTCCCAGCCAGCTTCCAAACTTTAATTGTGCACATCCATTACCCAAATGCAGTTGGGAATGCAAGAACTATAGTGGTGAATAGGAGAGTTCTTGGCCTTGATGGAGAGAGAGCCCACAGTCTGGTAGGATGCACCTCTGAGCAGAGAAACCATGATAAAGATTATGCAGCTGTAAAAAAAGGATCTCTCACCCTTTGAGACAGGGACCTGGAGAGTATTATGCTAAGCAAAATAAGCCAATCAGAGAAAGACAAGTATCACATGATCTCACTCATATGTGGAACCTAATGCACAAAATAAACTGATGAACAAAATAGATCCAGGGACATAGAAGCACGGAACAGACTGACGAATCTCAGAAGGAAGGCAGGGGAGGATGGGTAGGGAGAAATTAAAGAAAGTATATGCATAACCCATGGTCACAGATAATAGTGTGGTGAAGGTCTGGGAGGCTATGGGGTGGAGGGGGTCAGTGGGGAAAAAGGGGACATCTGTAATATTTTCAATAAGAAAGATAAAATTTTAAAAAGCAAAACAAAATATGTTCAAAAAAGCATTGTTTTCTGGTAAAGGAATGGCACCAATACTGGTCTACATTCCTGCCATATGTATTACCATAGAGGAGACATTTCTCTTTTCTTTTACATTGGTAGTGAGTATTTTATTTTTATTTTTTATTTTTTATTTTTTTTAATTTATTTTTATTGTTCAGATTATTACAGTTGTTCCTCTTTTTTCCCCCATAGCTCCCCTCCTCCCAATTCCCACCCCAACCTCTGACCTTGCCCCCCCC
>PVJC01047611.1:0-12847 GCA_004026665.1 Murina feae
AGGGAGAGGGGGAGTGAGAGAGAAACATCAGTGGTGAGAGAGAATGACTGATCGGCTGCCTCCTGCACGCCTCCCACTGGGGATGGAGCCTGCAACCTGGGCCTGTGTCCTTGACCAGGAATAGAACTGGGGACTCTTCAGTCCACGGGCTGACACTCTATTCACTGAGCCAAACCGGCTAGGGCCCTCTCTTTTTTTTAAAGTTTTTTTTTTTTTTAAATATATCCTATATAATAAAAGGGTAACATGCAAATCGACCCTAATGGCAGAATGACTGGTTGCTGTGACACACACTGACCACCAGGGGACAGACACTCAAAGCAGGAGCTACCCCCTGGTAGTTAGTGTGCTCCCACAGGGGGAGCCCTGCTCAGCCAGGCTGACAGCTGCAAGCACAGAGGTGGTGGTAGGAGCCTCTCCCGCCTCCTCAACAGATGTACATCCCCCAAGGGGTCCTGGACTGCGAGAGGGCACCAGCTGGGCTGAGGGCCACCCAACCCCAAGTGCACGAATTTTCATGCACTGGGCCTCTAGTGTACATATACATGTATATTGTGTGTGTGTGTGTATGTATACTAGGGGCCCAGTGCACAAAAATTTGTGCACTCGGGAGGTCCCTCAGCCCAGCCTGTGCCCTCTCGCAGTCTGGGACCCCTCAGGGGATGTCCACCTGCTGGCGTGCCTGGCCAACCTGGGTGAGGGGATGATGGCTGTTTGTAGGCTGGCCAAACCCCTCAGTGGGGACCCTCACCCCATTGGGGTGTGGCAAGCCTGGGTGAGGAGCTGAGGGGCGTTTTCAGGCTGCCCACAGTCCCTTCAAGTTTTGGGTTCTTACTGGGGTACCTGGCCAGCCTGGGTGCAGGGCTGAGGGCCATTTTCAGACTTTCAGGCTGCCCACAGCTCCCATTGACCCAAGGTCCCAGCAAGGCTGGCTGGAATCAGATTTCTGGGGTTTATCTTCTATAATTGAAACACTGTTGCTTTAAGCTGAGGCTTAGGCAGGTAACGAAGCCTCCTGTTGGCTTCAGCTCTGTGGCTTCTATAATTGAAACAATGTTGCCTTAGTAGAGGCCTAGCCGGCCTAGGCAGGCAGTTTCCTCCTGGTGCAACGGAAGCCTCCTGTTTGCTCTAGCTCCATGGCTGCCAGCCTCCATCTTGGCTGGGTTAATTTGCATACAGCTGCTCTGATTGGCTGGTGGGCGTGGCTTAGGCATCCCAGAGAAACAGTCAATTTCAATATTACTCTTTTATTAGATTAGGTACACACACACACACACTGAGTGGCCAGATTATTATTACCACCTGACGTTTGTAGGCAAATTAGCTATAATTTCTCACTGAAGTTGCTAGAGGGCCAGACCATTATAAATAGGAAAGCAGGTTGTTTACCACAACAGTAGAAGAGATTTTTTTCTGAAGATATGGGTAAACAACTCGATTTAATAGCCTTTGAACATGGGATATATATATACACTAGGTGGCCAGATTATTCTGACCACCCTATCAGTACTTCGTTGGGCCACCTCTTGCCTTCAACACTGCTGTGATTCTTCTTGGCACTGACTCCACGAGATGTTGAAAGGTGATGCGAGGAGTCTGACATCATGCCTGATGAATAGCACTGCCCAGTTCTGTGAGATTTGATGGTTGTGGAACCAGCTGACTGATGGCTCTTTTAACTTCGTCCCACAAATGCTCAACTGAATTGAGATCTGGTGATTGTGGGGGCCACCTAAGCAAGGTAAAGCCTCCCTCATGTTCTTGAAACCACTCCTGCACAATATGAGCACCGTGGCATGGCGCATTGTCTTGTTGGAAGAAGCCATCTCCATTGGGATACGCCATCAACATGGTAGGATGAACCTGATCAGCAACGATACTTAGGTATGTTGTGCTGTTCAGACGTTGTTCCGCATGAATTAAAGGGCCCAAATCATGCCAGGAAAACATGCCCCAAACCATAACACTGCCCCCACCAGCTTGAAGGGTTGTACTCGTGCATGTGGGGTGCATGCTTTCATGCTGTTTCCGCCAAATTCTCACTCTGGCATCTGCATGATGCAACTGGAAACATGATTCATCGGACCACATGACTTTTTTCCAATGCTCAACTGTCCAATCCTTGTGTTCCTGTGCTAATTGGAGGCGTTTTATCTTGGTAACTGCAGACAGCAAAGGTGTTCAAACAGGCCTTCAGCTTCCATATCCCATATAATGCAGTGTACGGCTAATTTGCCTACAAACGTCAGGTGGTCATAATAATCTGGCCACTCAGTGTGTGTGTGTGTGTGTGTGTGTGTGTGTGTATAATTTCAGGAAAGAAGGGAGAGAGAGAGATAAGAACATCAATGATGAGAGGGAATCATTGATCAGCTGCCTCCTGCACATCCCCACTGAGGATGGAGCCCGTAACCCAGGCGTGTGCTCTGACCAGGAATCAAACTGTGACCTTCGGTTCCCACTCTCACCTCCCCCCCCATCTTCTGTCCCCCCATTTCTGACTCCTGAAGTTCCTTGCCATGCGTGTCTGGAAATGCCATGATTCCTTACGAACCTGAGACTTCTGGGTCCCCAGCCCTCCGTGTCCTGGTGGGAATATGACATCCTGCTGCTACTAGGCTGGCGGAGGGCGGGGAGGGCGGCCGTAGCGAAGGGGTGGGGTGAAGAGCAGCCTATCCCCTCCTGGCCTCGTCAGCACCCCCATAGTCCAGCTCCCCTAGCAGGAATCGCACCCCCACAGTGGCTGGGGTTCCATGTTCCAGGCCTCGGGAGCTTCCCACGGACCCATCTGCTGTCACATCCCACAGGCTGTGGCTCCGAGTGCCCTGTCATGTGTGACTGTTCTGGCATCGAAGTGGGGTGTGGGTACAAGGGGGTGCCTTTCTTCAAACCATCCTCTTCACCCAGAGCTTACAACAAGGTTTTATTTGTGTGAAAACTGAGGAGCAAGAGGGGGCTGTCTGGATTCTTATTGAGAAAAAAAATGCCAGTGAGAGTGTTTCCTGGAGTTTCCTCAGGAGCAGTGAGGGCCCGGCCAGCGGCACAGGGCTGAGTGTCGGCCTGTGAGCCAGGAGGTCAGGGGTCGATTCTGGTCAAGGGCACACACCCAGGGGTGGGCTCGGTCCCCAGTCCAGGGAGGGGAAGACGGCTAGCGTGCAGGAGGTAGCTGATCCATGATCCTCTTATCATTGATGTTTCTCTCTCCCTCTCCCTTCCTCTCTGGAATCAATAAAAAAAAAATATTTTTAAAATATGGAAGAAGAGCAGCGAGGGGGAGGGGAGAGTCCGGCCGGGACGGGGTTCTCATGTGACGTCGTCTTCTGGCTCCACAGTGGACTGCGGGGAGATCGCCAAGAGACACGCGGAGGACCTGGGCGGGAAGCGCCTGAACGAGGCGGTGATGGCGCGGCTGTCCCCCACCTCCAGGACCTTGGAGAGGGTGACGCACTACAACCTGAGTGCCCACATCCGAGAAATGGCCGCCACGATGGACTCGCTCAAGGACAGCCACGTCTTCCGGACCTTCTGGGCACAGACCGCCCAGCGGGTGCAGGGCACACAGGAGGAGGAGGAGGAGGGGCGGGGGCCGCGCCTGGATGTGGAGGTTGCCTGTCTGACCCTGTTCCGCATCTGCCTCGCCAAGTTCAGGAACCTGTACGCGGACCTGAAGGCCGGCGAGCTCACCTTCGGGGAAGTGCATGCCATCTTCAACGTCTTTGTGGATAAATACGAGGACCTCACCTCCGACCTCCACATCATGCGTGCCCTGGACCCCAGTGACCCAGGGGGTTGGATCCAGGAGCGGGTGGGGCAGATCCGGGAGTACCATCACCTGCATCGGTCTGCCAGGGCAGCCAAGGTCATCTTGGAGGTCAAAGAGACGTTGGGCCTGACCGGGGACTTCAGTCTTCTCGACTTTGTACTAAGAATCGTGAGTTATTGGCCAGGGACCCCTGGGTGCGAGGAGTGCGTGTGTGTGTGTGGGGGGGGGGAGTCCCAGAGACCCAGCTCCAGCGTCTGGTAGCCCTGGGCTCTGGCGTGGAAAGCGGGTGGGAGTTTCCGGTTTGCATTTCCCCCGGGTCTGAGTGTGCAGGGCCGGCCTTCCCCTCTGCTTTAGTGTGACCCCTGTGTGGGGTCAAGGGTGCAGGACAGGGCCGCGAGGCCCTCTCGCTGGAGGTGACCGTGGAGAGTGGAGGCCGGGCTCCGGAGTGGAGGGGGTGGAGGGGTGGGGGGAGTGTGAGCGCCCTGAGAAGTGGGTCTTGCGTTTCTTCTCTTTGAGGACGAGCATTTAAGAGGCAGAGTGGGACCCGCCCAGCAGAGTGGACAGGTGTGAAGGGGAGGGAAATTCAGCACAGGATTTGGAATCTCTCTCTCACACACACACATACGCACACGCACACACACATGCACACGCACATATACGCGCACACATATGCACACACATATGCACACACATACACATGCAATGCACATATACACACGCGCGCACATACGCACACACACAGCCCCCGCATAGGCGCGCACTCCAGCAGCCGGTGCTGGAGTGGGTCTCGGGTCTGCGCCCTCGTTTTTCTGCCCACGGCGGACGCAGGAGGAGAATCCGTGCTGGGCAGGTCTTGGCGAAGCTGCTTTGCAGAATGGCCGCACCAAATAGGGGTGGTTATTACTGATCAGGGGCCAGGGCCCAACGCCCAGCTCTGGGATGAACCCCCCCACTCCCATGCCCATCCGCATCGGAGCAGCTGCAAACCCGGGAGGTTCAGGGCCGTCAGGCACCCCGCATTTCTGCTCAGACTCGGGGCTCCAGGCGAGCGGCTCCATCCGGCCCTCATCAGAGCCTTGTCTTCCAGACGGATGCCTTCGAGAACTCCCGCAGCGAGAAACTGGGCCAGATCAACAGGCAAGTCATCGTTGCCATCAAGCTGCTGCAGGACCTGGACGAGGCCCGGTGCCAGTGTCTGCAGGAGCTGGCCCTGGCCAGGGAGTTCATCACCTGGGTCCGCGAGGCTGTCGAAGGTGCAGTGGGGACTGGGGTTCGTGGGAGCCTGGGTGTCCCGATGGCGCCGGGGTGACTGTCCCAAGCTGACGGGCTGGGGAAAGGGCAGGGGTGCCGCCTGCGTCCTTTAGGGCGTGTGCTGTGTGTGTTTGCTGGTAGAGTTTACATCAGATATTTCTCATGCTCTGGTGTAAAAGCTGTGCCCTCGGCGACTGTTTCCCCCATGCTGTACGTTTCTGTGGTTAGCTGGGGATCATTTTCTTTCTTTTTTTATATATAACTTGGGGCCTGGTGCACAAAAATTTGTGCACTCGTGGGAGGGGGTGTCCCTCAGCCCAGCCTGTGCCCTCTCACAGTCTGGGACCCCTCGGGGGATGTCCACCTGCTGGTGTGCCTGGTCAGCCTGGGTGAGGGGCTGATGGCTGTTTGTAGGCTGGCCAAGCCCCCATTGGAGACCCTCACCCCATGGGGGTGTGGCCAGCCTGGGTGAGGGGCTGAGGACTGTTATCAGGCTGCCCACAGCCCCTTCAGGGTTCAGGTCCCTACTGTGGGGCCTGGCCAACCTGGGTGAGGGGCTGAGTTTTCAGGCTGCCCACAGCTCCCATTGATCCAACGTCCCAGCAAGGCTGGCTGGAATCAGGTTTCTGAGGTTTATTTATCTTCTGTAATTGAAACTTTGTTGCCTTGTCAGAGGCCTAGTCAGGCAACAAGACTCCTGTTTGCTTCAGCTCCGTGGCTTCTATAATTGAAACATTATTGCCTTGAGCAGAGGCCCCGACGGCCTAGGCAGGCAGTTTCAACTCCATTGCTGGTGCAACAGAAGCCTCCTGTTTGCTCTAGCTCAGTGGCTGCTGGCCGCCATCTTGCATACAGCCTCTCTGATTTTAATTTGTATACAGCCTCTCTGATTGGCTGGTGGGTGTGGCTTAGGTGTTTCAGAGCGATGGTTAATTTGCATATTACTCTTTTATTAGATTAGATTTTATTAATGTCAGAGAAGGAGAGGGAGAGAGAGAAACATCCATGATGAGAGAGAATCATGGATCAACTGCTTCCTGCACGCCCCACACTGGGGATCAAGCCCACAACCCGGGCACGTACCCTGACCGGGAATTGAACCCATGACCACCTGGTTCATAGGTCGACGTTCAACCACTGAGCCACACCGGCTGGGCAAGGAGGATCATTTTCTTAAAAACCTTGCCCTGCCCTGGCTGGTGCAGCTCCATTTGTTGGAGCATTGGCTGTAGGACTAATTTCTAGTCAGGGCGCATACCGAGGTTGCGAGTTCGAGCCCCTTCTTGGGGCACATGTGAGAGGCAACCGATCGATGTTTCTCCCTCCCACTCCCCCTTCCTCTCTCGGTAAAATAAATTTTAAAAAGCGTATCCTCAGGCGAGAATTAATTAAAAAGAAAGGGCAGTGACACGGCGTGGATCAGATGGAGTCAGGCACACGCAGCCTCGGGCGGTGCCTGGGCCAGGCCTGGCCTGTGCATCCCAGTCAGGAGCAGGTAGAGAGGTGCCTGGACTCTGATGGAAAGCAGACACCGGGTCAACCCCGGAGAGCCCCCCGATGTCCATGCCAGCTCCTCGCAGGACTAAGTCCACCGCGGAGCCTCAGGTCACCACACGTGGCCCCAGCTCACCTGTCCCCTCTCGCCCCAAGGGGTCAACGAGCTAAAGGTGTTTGTGGACCTGGCATTCATCTTCGCGGGCGAGAATGACATGGACGTGGACCGCGTGGCCTGCTTCCATGACGCCGTCCAGGGCTACACCTCTCTGCTCTACAAGCTGGACGCGAGCGTAGGTTTCCACGCGTTCGTGGGACACCTGCAGGAGCTGTGGAAGGCGCTGGAAAACGACCCGCACCTGCCCAGTAAGCTGGTGAGTCTCGTTCCGCGCGTGCGGCTCCGCGGGACGCGGGCCCCGGCCGTGCACACCATCGCGCACCACGTGTTGAAGACGATGCTTGCAAGGCGTCTGTTCATATATGGAAACGCTTTCTCTCGCGCCTTTGTTACAAAATTGGATGCAAAACTGCATGGAAACATAAGGAATTTCTGTTAGGCAACCCCAGGCGAGATGCAAAATTCAACAAATCTAGGCGTGTCTTCATAGCAACATAAATGGACATTAAGTGGATTATGTTATGCGAGTGATGCTGTAATATCCACATGGCCCTGGGCAGAAAGGAGGTCCCCACCCCTGACTGAAGGCCCCGTTTCCACAGGTCCGAGGAGACCCCCCTTCCATAACTGGCCTCCTGAGCAGGCCTGTGGCCATGGCCGGGGTGGCTGCATCCCCTTGGGGGGCAATGGAGTGAACAGATGGGGGGGTTCCTTCTCTGCTGGAGGCTCGCATATGAACAAAAGGCCTCTGAGGTCGTTTCCCTTAGATGCTTCTGGCTGGACGAGGGGACCCAAGGACATTTAGATGGAAACGTCCCAGCCCTGTTAGAGCTGGCACCTCACCCCACGCTGGGGGTCCAGCAGGACAATGCCTTTGTGCACCTGGCCCAGGGGCCCGTCTGCACAGGTGGGGCCACAGGAAGACAGGGACCCCACGTAATAGGTGCCCTGAGAGCACACGGGTCCCCCGCAGCTCACCAGGCAGCGCCCCCACGCCTGGGGTGACTGCGCCCCAAGAGGGGGAAGACCGAGTCCATGGCTGCTTTCTCTCCCGTCCACAGCGGGACTCCGCCCGGAACCTGGGGTGGCTGAAGACGGTGAAGGAGAGCCACGGCTCAGTGGAGCGCTCGTCGCTGTCACTGGCCAGAGCCATCAACAGCAGGGGCACCTACGTGATCCAGGCGCCCGCCGAGGGCCAGCAGGTGAGCGAGCGCCCACTCCCCGGGCATGTCCACTCCTGGCCTCGCCCACATCGTGGCCACGCCCATGTCCTGTTCACACCCACTTCCCCTGACCACCCAGACCCCAGACAGGGCTAGATAGGCTGCCTTCAGTGGGGGTGGGTTTCTCCCTCTGGAAAACCACCCCAGCGCGTCCTGTCCCACAGGTCTCCCCAGACACGGTTCTGCGTCTACTCCTCCGTGACAGCCACGAGGGCCACCGGGAGCTGCGCAGTTACTCCCTGGAAGAGCTGAAGGAGCTGATGAACAAGCTGATGCTCATGTCGGGCAAGAAGGACCACAACAGCGCCGGCGTGGAGGAGTTCTCCGAGGTGGGGCCTGGCTCCTCAGTCGGGGGTGGGGGACTCTCTGCCGAGTATCCCCAAGACAGTTGGAAGGGTTTGGGTTTGATCACTAGGAACTGCTCTGCTCGGAAATGCGAGGGTCTACAGGGCACATGACACCCGAAGTCAGGGCCCGGAGGGGCGTCTCAGGTGTGACAGCCCTTTTGTTTGTTTTGCTTTTTAATATCTTCATTGGTTTCGGAGAGGAAGGGAGAGAGAGTGAGAAATAGAACTTCCATGACGAGAGAGAATCACTGATCGGCTGCCTCCTGCACACCCTACACTGGGGATCAGGCCCGAAACCTGGGCGTGCGCCCCGACCAAGAATCGACCTGCGACCTCCGGGTTCATAGGTTTACGCTCAGCCACGGGGCCACGCGCCCGGGCCGTGACGAGCCCTTTGGTTAGTGGTTCCTTCTTCACACCCACCGTCCCTAAGTCTGTGCCCTGAAAGGAGGCGCCTGGACACAGTCCTTAGGAAGAAGCGGAAATTGCCTCCCTGACTCACCCACTCAGCAAGAATCCAAAGTAGGCACGGACACAGGCGGGCAGCCTGCTCGGACGGCGCCGGAAGGGGCCATGGGAGGAGGCCTGTGGAAACAGCCTCTGCATTTTGTTACGAGATTTTTCTTTAAAGTTCATTTGGATTTTTAAAAAAAATAAATTTTCATTGATTTCAGAGAGGAAAGGAGAGCACGAGAGAGAGAGAAACGTCAATGATGAGAGAGGGTCCCAGGTCGGCTGCCCCCTACACGCCCCACACTGGGGATCAAGCCCACAACCCAGGCCTGGGAGTGGAACCGGGACCTCCTGGTTCCTAGGCCGATGCTCAGCCTCTGAGCTGTTTGCACTTGTTGCACCGTCGCCTGGGCCCCCAGCCCTCGGGCTCAGGGCCTGCCGCCGCCTCCTGTCTGGGTTCAGCTGTGAGCCCCTCCTGTTTCCCTTGGCGACAGGTGTTCTGCAATGTGCAGAGGCTGGTGCAGGCCTTCCTGAGCCTGTACTCGGCCGGGAGCTTCCTGTTCCGGGCCTGGAAGGTGCAGGTGCACTGCGGCCACCCCGAGCCCGTGCGCGTGCACTTCGGGCTGCCGCTGCTGGAGCCGCTGCGCGGGCGCGCGCCCCCGGCCCCGCTGCTGGAGGCGCTGTGCCGGCGCATGGAGCGCTTCCTGGGCCAGTGGGAGGCGGTGGTGGCGCGGCAGCGAGCGGAGCACTTCTACCTCAACTACTACACGGCCGAGCAGCTGGTGCACCTGAGCGCGGAGCTGGCGCGGGCGCCGCCCGGCGCCACCGCCCTGGCCATGCTGTCCTTCATCAAACGCCAGTGCACCCCGCGGGACGTCGCAAAGGCCTTCGGGGACCCCCGTGACGATGGCGGGGCCGCCGCGCACGAGCTGAAGACCGTGATGGAGAGATTGCCCATCCTGCTGCTCAGTGAGGCCGGCCTGGTGGACAAGCTGGGGGTCATCATGGAGCAGTTCCTGGGGTGCCCGCGTGCCTTCCTGCCCCACCGCCTGGACCTGGAGGCCCTGGGCCGTGGCCTGGCGCGCCTGGCGGCCTTGGACGGGCCCCCCGTGACGCGGGAGCTCCCCCGAGGCCTGCAGGCCGGCCAGCCCAACCTCATCGTCTGCGGCCGTGAGGAGGTGCTGCCGGCCGCCCTGGCCGTCTACATGCAGAGCCCCGAGCAGCCACTGCCCACCTACGACGAGGTGCTGCTGTGCGCGCCGGGCACAGCGCTCGAGGAGGTGGCGCTGCTGCTGCGCCGCTGCCTGAGCCCCGGCGCCCCCGGCCGCCGCCTGTACAGCCTGCTGTTCGCGGACCAGCTGAGCTACGAGGTGGCCTGCCGGGCGGAGGCGCTGCTGCGGGGCCTGCGCTCGGGGCCGCACCGCGAGGACTTCCAGCTCGTCCTGGTCTGCGACTGCGAGCGGGAGCACTGCTACCTGCCCTCGGCCTTCAGCCAGCACCGGGTCCCCGCCACCCCCCAGGCGCCCCCCGCGGCCGCCCGGGACTACCTGGCGCACCACTACCGGGTCCCCAGGGCGATCCCGTCGGCCGCCGCCGCCTTCAGGGACCGGATGTGTGTGGGCATCGTGGCCTCAGCGAGAGCGGGTGTCGGTAAGGACAGCGGCTGGGGGCACGGCCCTCCCTGCGCCCGGGGGTGGAGGGCACACTCCTGGTTCCTGGGAGCCAGCCGCCTTCCTTCTCTAAACAGCCTTCTGTTTGCTTGTTTTCCAGTGACTTTTTAGAGAGAGTGGAAAGGAGGGAGAGCGAGAGAGAGGAACATGGATGTGAGAGAGACACGTGGATTGGTTGCCTCCCGCACGCCCTGCCCAGGGCCGGGAATCAAACCTGAAACCCGGGTACGAGCCCTTGATTGGAAATCGAACCCGAGACCCTTCGGTGCACAGGTCTGCGCTCCAACCGCTGTGCCACACCAGCAGGGCTCCTGTTGGTTTTGTTTGCATTTTATTTATTATTAGTTTTTAAAAATCTATTTCTGTTGGTTTCATAGAGGAAGGGAGAGGGAGAGAGATAGAAACATCAATGTTGAGAGAGAATCTCTGATCGGCTGCCTCCTGCACGCCCCCTGCGGGGGATTGAGCCTGCAACCCCGGAACCCTTCAGTCCTCAGGCCGTGGCCTAGCCACTGAGCCACACTGGCAGGGTTCCTGTTGGTTTTGTTTTCACCCTGATTGGCCGCTTCGGGGTCGATGTGGGTGAGCAGGAGGAGCTAAGATCTCTGTCTAGAGAAGACCCGGTGCCTCTTATCCTCCCCTCAGTCCCCGACCCCGTTTCCACCCCAGTGACTTTATCCCATTCCAGGTCCTGCTCAACCCCCCCCCCCCCACGCAGGGCGCACTCACCTTGCGCCCCTGGTCCCGGGAAATGGGGGCGTGAGCAGGACACAGCGAGGAAACCGAGGCTCCGTCGCCCAGGTCGCGTGGCCCCGGTTCCACGCTGTGCACGCAGAGAAGGGGCTTGAACTAAATCTCTGGGTCCTGCCGTCCTCGGTCCGCAGCCCAGGCTCCCGACGTCCATGCGTTAATATTCGTTCTAGGGAAGTCTCTGTACGTGAAGCGACTGCACGAAACTCTGCAAAGGAAGTTTCCTGGGAAGGAAGTGCCTCTCAGAATTATTCGCCTGATGGACCCACAGGTGGATGAGAGCCAGGTCCTGGGCTCCCTGCTGTCCTTCCTGGACCCCAAGTGGCAGACGAGCCCCGTGATGTTCCACCTGGACGTGACCTCCTCGGTGAGGGCCCGGGATGCCGCCAGCGGCCATGGCGGGGAAAGACACGTGGCTCCTCCGTCCGCCTCCTTCCCATCTTAAAAAATCTCTTTATCGCCCGGCCGGTATGGCTCAGGGGTTGAGCGTCCACCTGTGAACCAGGAAGTTACAGTTCGATTCCCAGTCAGGGCACAGGCCCGGGTTGTGGGCTCCATCTCCAGGGTGGGGCGTGCAGGGGGCAGCCGATCCATGATTCTCCCTCATTATTCATGTTTCTATCTCTCTCTCTCCCTCTCCCTTTCTCTCTCTAAAATAAAACAACAACACAATGCCATATGTTTAAAAAAAGAAAGAAGGAATTTCTTTAGCGTGATTTGATATTCAGTCCCATTGTGTCCAAGAACAGACTAAGAAGATCCTCAGGGCAGGGTCTGGTCTTTTGGGTAAATATATATGTTTTAAATATATTTTCACTGATTTCAGAGAGGAAGGGAGAGAGAGAATCATTGACTGGCTGCCTCCTACACATCCCCCACTGGGGATCGAGCCCACAACCCAGGCGTGTGCCCCCAACTGGAATTGAACCTGGAACCCCTTAGTCTTCAGGCCGGCGCTCTATCCACTGAGCCAAACCAGCCAGGGCTTTTAGGTAAATATTGACAGCGCGTGTGTTTCTCTGTCCAGGTGCAGGCTGGGGTCTGGGCGTTTCTCTTCAAGCTCCTGGTGCTACAGTACTTAATGGACTCAAACGGGAGGATGTGGCTTCGGAGCCCGAGCCACTTATACATCATCGAAATCCTGGAAGGGCACTCGGCACTGCCTACGAGGTCTCCCAAGCCGGTGCGCACGGGGGCCTGTCCCGTCGGGGGTGGGGGGTAGGGGGGGTCCTTCCTGCATGCTCGCCTTCCCCCACCTCTGCCTTAATGAGGCAGCTGAGTGCAGAGTTAGACAAGAAAAATCCGCCTTTAAACTTACTTTGTTTTAAATGCCTAGAAAGAAAGTGTTTTTATATCCTCACCCAAGGATAGTTTTTATTTATTTTATTTTTATTATTTTTTAAATATATTTTTATTGATTTCAGAGAAGAAGGAAGAGGGAGAGAGAGATAGAAATGTCAATGATGAGAGAAAATCATGGATCAGCTGCCTCCTGCACGCCCCCAACTGGGGATGGAGCCTGCAACCCGGGCCTGTGCCCTGATGGGAATCGAACTATGACCTCCCGGTTCATAGGTTGGAGCTCAACCCCTACGCCACGCTGGCCGGGCATTTTGTTGATTTTAGAGAGAGAGGAAGAGGAGAGAGAAAAAACCATCAATGTGAGAGAGACACATGGATCAGTTGCCTCCCACATATACCCAACCGCGGTCAAACCCACAACCTGACTATGTGCCCTGACCGGGAATCGAACCCACAACCTTTCGGTGCACGAGACG
>PVJC01047612.1:0-12844 GCA_004026665.1 Murina feae
TGTGCTCCCACAAGGGGAGTGCCACTCAGCCAGAAGCCAGGCTCACAGCTGGTGAGCACACCAGCAGTGCTGACAGACAGCACTAAGGAGCAGTGAGCCAAGCAGTAAGGAGAAGCAAGCAGGCAAGCGGTAAGGAACAAGGGGTCCTGGATTGTGAGAGGGATTTCCTACTGCCTGCTTAGGCCCTATCTCCCAGGATAATAATGTTTAAAATAGGCGGATGGGTCCTAAATTGGCAATCAGACATCCCCTGAGGGGTCCCAGACTGCAAAAGGGTGCAACCTGGGCTGAGGAACCCCCCTTCAGTGCATGAATTTTGTGCACCAGGCCTGTAGTATTAACATAATATTGGTGCCTTGATGAGTTTACAATCTCTAGTTGGAGAGGTATAATATTCAAACACTTCTTATTACATAGATGGACAATCACATACTCTGTGCCGTGAATAACACCTCAGAGATTAAACCTGGGGCCCCTAATTTTAAATGAGCAACGTCATTAGGCAGAGATCATAATGATGAAGAGGAGCTATCTATGGAGGTGACTCAGCATATTCAGTCTCTAAGACAGGAAGAGCAAAGTTGGTGTCATTGTAACATAATCAGAGAAAAAGCTTGAAACATAAAATAGTGCCAGAGAAGTCGAGACCAGATCATCTAATAGGGACACTGTTGGTCATTTTAAGTATCTTGAATTTTATTTCAGGTACAATGGGATAAAATTGTACTCACTTGGTGAGTTTAAGCAGAGAGCACCATACACAAGTATTTTTAAAGGTCATTGTAAATGCTATATATCACATGGATTGAAGGAAGGCTCAAGATGAAACAAGTCTGGTTGGAAAGACATTGCACAGTGGCCATAGAGGTGGACAGAATTTAACAGATTCATAAATGAACAGTGCTAAAATAAAAAATAAAAATTATGTGTCAGTTAAAAAAAAGACAGGAGGGTGCTTCCCCCACCCCTTTTTTTAGTTAGAGCTACATGCAGAAAACATCATTAGTAAACTACATGCATATTGTGGAGGAATATTTAGACCTATCCTATAGCTGTCAATGAATAAGTGAATAAAAACAACAACGAATAAATAGGTTCAGATTTGAGTTTTCCAGTTAGGATAGTGAATGCACAGTTGCTGCTCAAGGACATGAAGATATAGGTTATCCTCACAACATGTATGTATCTGTCCCCGACACATGAAATGGAGAAAATGCATCAAACTAATGGCAATGCACCTTTAAGAAAACTATTTTGGACATTAAGTCACTGTGGTCACCATTTTATGATCATTAAGACCTGTAAGGATGATCTTGCTCATGTGACTTGAGAGTTGTTAGATATAATCTGAAATCCATGGTAATATATAAATGATCCTAAATAAGGAAAATTAAATGACAAGCATAAGATCTACATGCTGTAAATCAGAGTTGTTTAACCCCCCTATTGATATTTTGGTCTGGATAATTCCTTCTTAAGAAGGCTACTCTGTGCATTATTATACCTAGTAGATACCAGTAGCGACACACATTCTCCGAATTATGATGATAATAAAAAAACTAGAGGCTCATGCACAAAATTTGTGCATGGGGGGCGGGTGAGCTCTCAGCCCCGGCATGCACCCTCTCACAGTCTGGGACCTTTTGGGGAATGTCTGACTGCCTGCTCACTGTGTCTGCCCCTGGTGGGGAGGGACCACAGGAGGGCTCCAGGGCATGTCTGGCCCATCTCTCTCAATCCCGATTGGCCAGACCCCAGCAGCAAGCTAACCTACTGGTCAGAGCTTCTGCCCCCTGGTGGTCAGTGCGCATCATAACAAGCAGTTGAGCAGCCTTCACATATCATTAGCATATTATGCTTTGATTGGTTGAACAGCTGACTGGATGACTGGACACTTAGCATATTAGCCTCTTATTATATAGGATGTCTCCAGAGGTTGGCAAAGGTCCTTGGGTATAAACTTGCCCTTGGTTGATAAGTACTGCTTTAAAACTCCCTTCCTGCACATTTGCTTTTCCACCCATTAACTAATATTGAAACAATAAAATCTTGTGTTCATTACCAAAATTAATATACTGTATAGTTGATCAATCAATTTTCTATTCTAATTAGGTGTACTGTACACCTCCTTATATTTGCCGGAGACGCAATTAGTTTTTCTCACCATTCATAATGTTCATCTGCCAATAGTCATGATCTACATTTTAATTATAGTAGAACCTGAAGTGATTAAGGTAATAATGAATCTGGCACAGAAACTGTGAAGCTTAGTCAAAGTATATTAATTAGCAAATACATTTAAGTCTTTTTTATTAAGAAAAATAGACTACTTTCTATTTCATACTCATTGTAATGGAAACATTTTTTAAGCTGGTATTGCTGGCAGAATTAATAACTGCCTTCTTGTCTAATCACATTTTATAAGTTTTTATTATTTACAAACTTATAATGGACTTCTATCAAACAGCTAATGGTTTGGCTCTAATTATTCAATATATAAATAATTCAGGAAAATTTAGAAAAAGAGTGGAATTAAATATAGACAGCTCATTGCTAAGGGAATTTTCTCCTGTCTGCTCAAGTCTTCCCTTCAATAATCCTTATCTTTTCCCTCCTGCTTTAGCTATTTTATTGCTCCTCTACTGATTTGGTTATCCTAATCTTTGCAACACTGCAAAACACTTCTAGTTCCCTCTGCAACCTTCCAAAAGAAGTCAATGAAAATGGCTATTATCCATGTATAATTAAATATTTCTTTAGCTTTCATGTCACATTTAAACTGATATCTTGCACTTTTATAAATTTTTACTTTTCTGCATATGTTCTATCCACCATAAATGTTACAATGTACAGATTAAAGTAAATCTGTAATAAAAAAAGAAAAGATTGTGAAGAGAAGATATGTCTCTGAAAATGAGAATAAAGCAATCCCAGTAACAGCATATGCCCGGACCTCCTCATCTATGAGGGATATTTAACACTTTATGAAATGTCACTGAGAACCAAAAGAATTAAAATATAAAACTCTGCTCACATTTGTTTTTCTTTAAACTCTGTTTTTTTAGATTAATAATGTATAATACCAAGTTTATAAATTTGCTAATTTTTAACTTTTTTCAGTCTTTCTATTGGTAACACTGCTACTCTTCCAGTTCCCCAAGATTAAGAACTTGAAGTTGTCTTGTAATCATTCATTGTGTCTAACATTCTTAAGTCACTAATTTATTTAATCATATTTACTGAGCATCTACTACGTGTTACGCATTATGCTAGGATTTATTCATAGCAACCTTAAAATAGTTCTTAAATTTTGTGAATTAGAAGAGCACTTATAGGCTATGCCAGGATTATATGACTTACCTCTTAAAACTGTAACTGACAAGTTACCTCTATATCTCACAGCCAATTCCCTAAGGTAGCCTTAATCATCGAACCCTTATATTAATCCTTTATTCTCATCTATCTACTTTGAGTTGCCAAACATTTCTTCCTGTTCCCCTTACTGATGAAATAAAAATTTCTAAAATTTCTTATGAGCCATCAATATGGAGTTTCACTTTCTCTTTTGATAATGAAGTATTCTGATGATTTGCACAGTAGTTAGCAAGCATGCATATCAACTCTTACTTAAAACTTCTCTTATTAATGTCAATTACTTTTATATATTTCTTGGGAAACTAGCTGAAATAACTCTCTATAAACCTTTTTAGTAGAAACTCAATAAAATATAATGTGTAAATGCTTGATTAGCTTTGGCTATATGTATTTGGATATTTGTACATCTGCATTTTCACCATTTTAACCCGTCATGGACTGAAAAACACTCATTGCAAAATGCTGGGAGAAGGCAAGATCTTGCCTCTCTTCCAATTTTTCATTCATCTCATTCTACTTCTTTAGGTTCGTAATACTTCAAACACATAGACTCTTGCCATTTTCTCTCCTGCGAAGATAGAAAGGAGATGCAAAAAGATTTTTGAAATTATTTTTTCCCTCCTTAAATTCTAGTCCAGGCTTGCAGTTAGCAGTGGATTCTTGAGTCCTGGGTAAGAAACCAGGGGGACTCTAGAGGTGAAAGATGAACTTCTGGTGACACTTGCAGAGACTGTGGCAGCTGACCCTTGTCCATGCTGTTGCAGTCTAAAGCCGGGAAGAACTACAAGTGTGATGCAGTGTATGGGAGCTCTTGCAGAAATGCCTCAGGAAGAAATACATTCTCACAGTCAGTATGCTTAACAGTGCAGAGGTTTGAACAACTATAAAAATCTTAAAACCTACATCAATTAAAGATCTTAATGCTGGGTGCTTTAGACGGAGTTGCCTCGTGCTACACCCTAATGTCTACTAGAATCTCCCACAGTGTAGGCTTTGCCTTCGGACTCTTGCTAGGACAATCAAAGGCCGTGTAAAATCATTTCAAATGCTTTTCTGTATCTCCTTGATTCATCGCTATGAATCTGTTAAGGAGGCAGCAGGATAACAGAAAAACTTTAAATGTCAAAAGCAATCAGAGCCACATTTTTTTATTGTTCACACCATTACAGATGTCCCCCAATTTCCTCCCCTCCCGCCTTGAGCCACCTTTTACTAGTAAAACCATGGTCCTTTTCATTCCATGTTGTCTCTGTTTACTGACATCAGCATAAATCCCAGGAGATTAGTGCAAAATAGATCCTTAACACTGATCTAAAACTGACTTAAACTACACCTTCACCCCATATGGGAAAAAATATTGTTTGTGTATATATACATTTTTAAACTGAAATAATGCATTTTTAATTGCATAGATTTGAACATATGGTCAACTCAATTGTAAAAAACCAAAATCTAATTTGTCAGAAGGTAAAGAGAAATAATGATGGGGCAATTATCCCTCTGAACTTATTTCTTAATTATGCAGGCCAGACTCTAATGATGTCTGTTTCCTAGGTTCCACTGGCAGTGCAATAATTAAAGGTCATGCAAGAACATTTGTCCCAAGAGACATAAAGTCAAAACGATAACCTCAGAATATAAACCTGAAGTCTAATATCAGTATAAGTTCATGGTGCAGAACTAGCAGCCTAGAGATTTTTATAGCCATTGTGTTAATCATAGAATTTATTTTGTTTCACAACACTAAACCCCATTAACTGGCCATGATTGGTAGTCTAATACTCTCGGTATTAAACTCAAAGCTGAAAATGCGTCCAGTGAGATCATCTGAGTCTTCATTACCAACAAAACAACAGAATAAACAAACAAATTGGAAAACAAAAATTCAGGTTCCACCTAATGTTAGGAAGCTATTTTTAAAATTAATTTTCAGACTCTAAATCCCATCTCATGAGTAGTAAAATCATAAACAACAATGTGCTAATAAGAAAGGCTTCAGAACATAGAAATGGAGCTATCTGCTATACGCCTGTCTTTCTGTTGCTGAGAGAGGACCATTGCCTTTCGGTCCCCCTCTGGAACACGGCCTAAGTCCCATCATGCGCAAGATCCCCAGAACTTGGATGTTCCAAGCTCTGGTTGTGAGGAAATATTTGTAAGAATCAGCCTCCATCTAATGTAAACCATGTGCTTCTACCTTATTTCATGACACACAATACCACCTGCTTATACAGTAAAATATAACTACTCCTACGAGAAAAGTCATTTATTTCCCTGTAGAAGAATTCAAAAAGACAGAGTTTCCTTCAACACACTCTTGAATTTCACCTTTGTGGTTAAGCACAGATACTCTAATAAAAGTATATATTTCAAAATTTTTCAGATGTTCATATACTCCTGAACAACCGTTTTCTCCTCAACAACTATCACTTTAAAATACCTAGAACTGCACTGTATATTTTTGAGTAGTAGACATTAAATTCCTGCGTGAGAGAACAGACAGCATTTTGTTTTATTATTATTATTTTTAATCCTCACCCGAGGATATTTTTCCATTCATTTTTAGAGAGAGTGGAAGAGAGAGGGAAAGATGAAACATTGATGTGAGAGAAACATTGATTGGTTGCCTACTGCACAAGCCCTAACAGGGCCCAAGCCCTGGAGGAGCCTGCAGCCAAGGTAGTTGCCCTTCACCGGAATCGAACCCGTGGACCCATCAGTCCACAGGACGATGTTCTATCCACTGAGCCAAACCAATGAGAGTGCATTTTATTTTATTTTTTTTTAAGTATAGAAAAAGAATATACTCATTTTATTTCTTACCTTGTTTTTAGTATATACACTATTCTTCTGACATAATTTTACCTTAAGCTTCATAAATGTTTTTAAAATTGTGTTTTTAATAGTGTTATTTAGGATAAGGGTAACATTTATAGGGTTTTCTCTAAAATCTGTTTTCTTGCCCATTCAGTATTCCACTGTGAACCACAAAACTCCTATTTACAAAATTAAGACTTTTCATCACTGTTTTTGATTTAGATAAAACAATTTTGATTTGAATACTCTATCATTTATCTTCTTAAAGTTTACTGGTACAAGTACTTACTAATTAGACTTGGTTTTCTTTATTGCCTATTATTTAATTTAAAAATTGTAGTGAATCTGAAGAAAAAAAAAAGTATCCAGATATTTTCTGGCTTTATTTTACCATATTTTTTAAATGTAAACATATGCAATAGAGCAGAGGTGTTCACATTAAAATTACTTCTAAAAATATGAAATCAGGTTTATCTTAGTGTAAATACAGATGGTTGCATATAGAAATATTTATAGGGATGTTCCTATGCACAGGTTGGTATATATAAATATATTTCCTGTCAGCTGAAAGGCCTGAGAAACAACATTGCTCTGAAACAATGAACACACCTGGCTCCCAGATCTGGTGCCCAATAGCATATTTTAATAAAAAGATTTACTTGGAGAAATGGGTGATTCTTGGACTTGTGCAGGAAATATACAAGACGAACTTGGGACATGTTGTATAACAAAGGGAGGAAGCACTCAAACAACCCACAATGAAGGGGGCAGGTCAAAAGGACTAAGGATACAATTGAAAGAGCTTCCAGTTCCAAAGCTAGAACTTACATTCAACAAAATAAATAACAAAGCATCAATTTATAATCATATATATATATATATATATTCATAATTCCTTACTAATATGTATAAAATATTGGATAAACAAGTGGAAGAGAATAGATAAATCTCCTCTGTAAAATAACTTTAAACAATTTACATAGATTCTCTGCATTCAAGTAAGGGAAGCATAACTCCTCACTTCTTTTGCAGGCTGTTCATAGTAACTTATTTCCGGAGTTTGCATTATGCGAAGGGGGAGTGAAAGAGTAACTTTATAGAGGAGAAATTCAACAAATTCCATAAAGAGGCAGCTTCATATCTAATACCTGATTGATACTCCTCACAATTGTCAAGGTCTTCTCAAACAAGGTTAGTCCTGGAAATAGTTACAGCCAAGAGGAACCTAAGAATAGAATCACTACTAAATGTAATGTGGCATCTTGGATGAAATCCTGGAACAGAAGAAAGACTTTTTTATGGACTTTGTTTAATAATAATGTATCAACATTGGATCATTAATTGTGACAAGTACACCACACTAATGTAAGCTGGTAATAATAGGGGGAAATAGATGTAAGATGTATCGGATTCCTTTACATTGTCTTTGTAGTTTTTGTGTAAATCTAAAACTATTATAAAATTAAAGGTTATTTTTTAAATGCCTCCTTAGTAAATTAAAAGAAGAAAACCTGTTATATGTGACTTATTCTCAGTCACTGAACAGTAAATTCTAAAGCTTCCTGTGCCCTGGGAAAGTGGCAGAGGTGACCCTGAACAGATGGTTTTAATTTCTTGACCTTGAAGCCTTTCCTTGCAGTACAGAGATAAACAATAAGTAATGCCTCAGTTAACTTGGAGGCATCTCAAGTGAATAAGATGATTTTCAGTGGGAGATGTAAGATGTATAAAACAGAGACATATGTGATCATTATTGGGTATCTAACTAGCAGGAAATGTTTTTTAAAAAAACCTTTCTATCTCATTATGGACCTTCAGTCTATTCTGGCCTAGGAGTAAGGTCTATCTCATAGGTAAAGCAAAGCTTCATGAGTCTTCAGTGAAGATGCAGTAGGTATTTAAGTTCTATATTTCACTTTATTCATTTTAGCTGGTAGATTGCAAAACGTCTACAGAAAAGAAAACATAATATAAATGTAATCATAGAGGACAGATTAGGTTAAGTAACTGAATTTAAAGTCAAGAAATTTATACTACATAATTTAATTATATATATACATTGACACATATTAATAGTATTATACATTATAACATATTCTATTCACACATGCACACACACACACACTCCTTTTTGAGATAGAATTTTTCCAGCTGAAAATATAAGAAGCTATAAATTGAGGGAGAATATTATAAAAACCTTTAATTATGTGAATTTTTCCCAAAGAAGAAACATGTTCTAACTCTTGAAAAAGTGATTGTAGTAAATAAATTTTGATTCCAAATTACCCTTGAGATAATAAACCAATAGAAGAGATAGTTTATCTGAATTGTATGAACAATATACTAGTATATAATTCACAACTGCTTACTGTAATGTATCCTAAATTTCATAACATAATATTAACAAATTAATAATAAACTACAAAATCAGATCTTCCCAGGTGCATGCAAGAAAATGAAACTAGACCACCAACTTGTACAATACACAAGAATAAATTCAAAATGAATTAGTCAAACTTAAAACCATAAAAGTCCTAGAAGAAAACATAGGCAGTAAAATCTCAGACATCTCTCATGGCAACACTTTTGTTGTTGTATCTCCTCAGGCAAGGGAAGCAAATGAAAAATAAATAAATGGGACTACATCAAATTAAAAAGCTTCTGCACAGCAAAAGAAACCATCAACAAAATGAAAAAGGAAGCCCACTTCATGGGAGAACATATTTGGCAACGATACATATGATAAAGGTTTAATATCCAAAATTTATAAGGAACTCGTACAACTTAACAATTGAGTTTAAAAATGGGCAAAGGACCTGAATAAGCATTTCTCCAAAGAGGACATACAGATAGCCAATAGACATGTAAAAAAAATGCTCCAATGTAATTAATCACCAGGAAGATGCAATTTAAAACCACAATGAGCTGTCACCTCATACCAGACAGAATGGCTATCATCAATAAACCAACAGGTGCTGAAGACAGTGTGGAGAAAAGGGAACCTTTGTGTACTAATGGTGGGAATGCAGACTGGTGCAGCCACTATGCAAAACAGTATAGAGATGCCTCAAAAAATTAAAAATGGAACCACCTTTTGACCCAGTGATTCCACTTCTGGGAATATATCCAAAGAAATCCAAAACACTAATTCAAAGGAATATAGGCACCCCTTTATTCATTGCCCCATTGTTTACAATAGCCAAGATCTAAAAATATCCCAAATGCCCATCAGTAGCTGTGGTAGATTTACACAATGGAATACTACTGGGCCATAAATAAGAAAGGAATCTTACCTTTTTCGACAGCATGGATGGACCTGGAAATTATTATTATGCTAAGTGAAATAAACCAGTCAGAGAAAGACAAATACCATATGATCTCACTTTTATATGGAATCTAATGAACAAAATAACCTGACAATGAAATAGAAATAGGCAATAGGCATGGCTATATGGAACAGAATGAGCTCTCTGAGAGGAGGGGTTTGGGGATTGGATGAAACAAGGAGAAGGGATCAAGCAACACACACACACATACATATATATACATATGTCACACATAGACACAGACAGCATTGTGGTGATAGCCAGACAGAAAGGAGGGTGATGGTATGTGGAGGTGAGAAAAGGGATAGGGGTGAAGTAGGGACAGAAAGAGACTTAGCTTGGGTTGAAGAGCACAGGATACAGTGTGCAGATGAGGTTTTATTGAATTGTACACTTGAAACATACATGGTTTTCCTAGCCAATGTCACCCCAATAAATTATTATTTTTTTTAATTAGATCTTCCAAGGGATTCTGTGAAATGCTGGTTTATGTTATTGATATACTAAAATGTAATCAAAATCTCTAATGAATTTCCAGAACAAAAGGTTAAGATGCTTTCCAGTAATTATTTAAGAAAACAAGTTATTTACACATCTGTTGGTAACATCTTCTTTAAGGACAGGAAATTCTGAAATGTCTTTATGTCTGCATTTAATTGCAAGGGAACAGTTTCTTAAATTAAGAGCCATCTTATAAGAAGTTCCATATTTGAAAGAAAAGTGTAAGGTTTCTTTCCTAAAGGCTGTCACTAAAGAACAAAAAATACGACTCATTATGATTAACAGTCATATTATTGTCACAAGAAGTGATTAGATATATGCCAAAGTTAATGCAGATGCTTCAGAAAATTATTGATAATATATATTAACTGTTCATGTTATCTGCTAATTTTACTTAAAAATTGATACCAACCAAATTTTAGGAAGAAATATTATTTTTTTGTAGCTGAAGAAAATATCATGTTGAATCATTTTTGCTACTCTTTGTGTGATCTTAGCTAACTGAGACCCTTTTGTTTTTAATTTTCTACACTGAAATAGAATGAAAGCATTAAATATTTCTAAGAACACTTCTTTTTTATTTATCTTTATTGTTGAAAGCATTACAGATGTCCTGTTTGTTTGTTTGTTTGTTTGTTTGTTTGTTTTTCCCACTGACCCTCTCTACCCCCTCCTCAGTCACACCTCCAGACCTTCACCACACTATTGTCTGTGTCCATGGGCTATGCATGTGTGCATGTAAATTCCTGGGTTAATGTCTCCCCGCAACCCCTATTCCTACCTTCCCTTTGAAGTACATAAGTTTGTTCCATGCTTTTATGTCTCTGGATCTATTTTGTTCATCAGTTTATTTTGTTTATTAGATTCCACCTATGAGTGAGATCAGGTTCATAGCAGTACAATTTACAATAGCTAAGATTTGGAAACAGCTCAAGAGCCCATCAGCAGATAGTGGATAAAAAAAAAGCTGTGGTACATTTACACAATGGAATACTATTCTATATAATAAAATTATGCAAATTGACTGAATGGTGGAATGACCAGAACGACTGGTACCTATGACACACACTGACCACCAGGAGGTAGACACTCAATGCAGAAGCTGCCCCCAGCCTGCAAGCCCCAGGCTAGCCAAGGTGGGTGTGAGCAGGCCCCCTGATCACCCAGCTGGTCACTGATCTTCGGTCAGGCCTAGGGACCCTACCCACACACCAAGCCTCTAGTCCTCTATACTAAAAGCATAGTATGCAAATTGTCCCCTCGATCAGGAGGTCATCTGGGAGTTCGACCAGGGGACAGACCAGCTGGGGGAAGGGAGGGACCTGGCCAGCAGCCAGCAGCCAGCAGCCGGCAGCCACTAGGGACCCTACTATAAAAAAGAAGGAACTCTTACCATTTGCAAAAGCATGGATGCACCTAGAGAATATTATGTTAAGCAAAATAAGCCAGTCAGAGAAAGATAAGTATCACGTGGTCTAAGAGCACTTCTTAATTTAAATTGTTATGATGTAAACTCACTGATCACAAAGACTGCCTTGTAGTGATCATAGAAGAGTGCTTGGCACACTAAATAAATGCTTTTTAAAAATTCTTTATTGTTTAAAGTATTACATGAGTCTCATTTTTCCCCCCAATGACCTTTCTCCCCACCAACCCCTTCCCCAAGCACAAGCCCTTACCCGCTCCGACTGTCTGTGTTCATTGGTTTTGCTCATATGCATACATACAAGTCTTTTGATTGATCTCTTACCCCTCATCCCCCACCTTCCCTCCTATGTTGTACAGTCTGTTCAGTGCTTCTATATCACTGGTTCTATTTTTGTTCATCTGTTTATGTTGTTCATTATATTCCACAAATGATTGAGATCATGTGATATTTGTCTTTCTCAGACTGGCTTATTTCACTTAGTGTAATGTTCTCCAGTTCCATCCATACTGTTGCAAATGGTAAGAATTCCTTCTTTTTCAAAGCAGCATAGTATTCCATTGTGTAGATGTGCCACAGTTTTCTAATCCACTCTTAGGCACTTAGGCTCTTTCCAAATCTTGGCTATGATAAATTGTATTGCTATGAACATAGGGGTGCATATATCCTTTCTGATTGGTGTTTCTGTTTTCTTGGGATACATTCCTAGAAGTGGGATTGCTGGGTCAAATGGAAGTTTGATTTTTACTTTTTTGAGGACATGCCGTACTGTCTTCCATAGTGGCTGCACCAGTCTGCATTCCCACCAGTAGTGCAGGAGGGTTCTTTTTCCTCGCATCTTCTCCAGCACTTGTCATTTGTTGTTGATAGCCATCCTGACAAATGTGAGTGGTACCTCATTGTTGTCTTGATTTGTATCTCTCAGATTATTAGTGACTCTGAGCATGTTTTCATATGTCTCTTCACCTTCTCTATGTCCTCTTTCAAAAAGTATCTATTTAGGCCCTTTGCTCATTTTTTTGATTGGATTGTTTATCTTCCTTTTGTTAAGCTGTATGAGTTCCCTGTAAGTATTGGAGATTAAACCTTTATCGGTGAGAACATTGGCAAATATGTTCTCCCATGCAGTGGGCTTTCTTGTTGTTATGTTGATCATTTCTTTTGCTGTGCAGAAGCTTTTTATTTTGATGTAGTTCCAATTATTTATTTTCTCCTTAGTTTCCATTGCCTTTGGAGCTGTATCAGTAAAGATATTGCTATGACATATGTCTGATATTTTGCTGCCTATGGAGTCTTCTAAGATTTTTATGATTTCCTGTCTTACATTTAAGTCCTTTATCCATTTTGAGCTTATTTTTGTGTATGGTGTAAATTGATGGTCTAGTTTTATTATTTTTGC
>PVJC01047613.1:0-12842 GCA_004026665.1 Murina feae
CCGCAGCCAGAAAAAATCCAAAGCCCTTATCACAGCCTACCCAGCCACACACGAACCTTGGCTTTGCAGCCTGGTCTCCTGCTCCCACGCCCCCTCCACGCAGGGCTCCAGGAGGAACACTGAGTTTGCTCCCTCCGGATCTCTGCACTTGTTTTTCTTTGGGCCTGCACTTCTTGTCCCAAGATCTTCCTTCACCAAGCTTCCTTCTTCTCATGCATCAGCTTTCAGCTCAAATGTCACCTCTGATACTATGCAGCTGTAAAAAAGAAGGCTCTCTTACCCTCTGAGACAGCATGGAGGGAGGGACCGGAAGAGTATTATGCTAAGCAAAATAAGGCAGTCAGAGAAAGACAAGCATCACATGATCTCACTCATATGTGGAATCTAATGAACAAAATAAGCTGTTGAGCAAAATAAATCCAGAGACATAGAAGCATGGAGCAGACCATTGAATCTCAGAGGGAAAGTGGGAAGGGGTGGGGTGGGGGTGGGGTTGGGGGGGTAGAGGGGTGAGAAGGCGGTCTGGTGAGAGGGAACAAATCAACTAAAGAACTTGTATGCATATGTGCATAATGCATGGACACAGACAATGGTGTGGCGAAGGCCTGGGACGGTCTGGAAGGGGGTCATTGCGGGGCGGTGGGGGGCGGGGGGATACATGTAATACTTTCAACAATGAAGATTTTTTAAAATGTCGCCTCCGAAAGGCCTTTCCTGACTTCCCCCTTTCCCCACCGTTTTCTAACGCTTTAGAAACTACTGTATTGATTCTGTTGTTCTGGAGTTCCCTGTGTCACCCCATCTCCCAACACCTACGGGAGAAAGCTGCTTGAGAGCAGGGGTTCTTTTGCCGAGTTCAGCCTCCAAAGCACTCCCCGGGACAGAGGAGGTGCCGAAGAAATAGGGGTTGACGGACACCCCTCCAGGCTGTGTCCCAGGGCTCAGACAAGGGTCTTGTGTGTCGCAGGGAGAGGCCCTCCCCTTACTCATTTACTCCCATCCTCCGCGGGGTCGGGGAGGGGGCAATTGGGGGCTAGCCCAGCCGCAGCCTCTACTTCCCTCCCCCGTTCTCCCCAGGCTCCCCCTACCCACCCTGGCCTGACGCTCCCTCCCTCCCCCCTCCCACGTTCTCCCTCCTCTTCTTGTCCTCCCGTCCCGCCCCTCCCGCACCCACAGCCTCGCAGGTCCGGCCTGTGCACGTCCTGCGTCTCTCGCGCGCAGCACCCGACCGACCGAGGCGGAGGAGGGAGGATGGCGCCGCTGGCGACGAGCTTGGGGCTGGTGCTGCTGGCCACGCACCTGGCAGGTAACGCTCACCAGCCAGCGTGGTCGGCCGGGCTCGTGCAGGAGTCCTGAGAGGGAGTCTCGCTGGCCACTGCCTGGATCCCGGCGTCCCTGGCGTCCCTCCAAGCACCCGTTACTGGCGGTTCCTGGCCCCGCTGCGGTTCTTGAGGAATGGGGGATGGCGAGGGGGGTTACCGGGGTGGCTGAGGACCAGGGACCCCCTTGCTCCGGCTTCGTTCCCAGCTCCTTCTGGTGACGCCCTGCTGTCTGACTTTTCTCCCTTAAAGCAGATTTCTGGAGCCCAAGACAAGGAGCTGGGTTTTCGGGTACACAGTGGCCCTGCGGAACCCCAGCAGGAGATGTACTGGAATTAGGAATGGTGATTGCCAAGTGCACCGGGGTGATGAGAAAGGGGCTTCAGTCCAGCCACACTTGAAGCCCTTTTCACAATGGAGTTAAAATGGTACACCTAAGGCTAAGTTGTGCACTCATTACCCTGAGCTGCAGAGGGAAGGAATATTGTGAATTACTAGGAGCCACTTCTCTGACTTTTATTCCAGAGCTCCCTAGTCCTTTCTCAAGCAAACCTATTGGGGCGGTCAGTTATGGAACCCGCACCAAACGTTCTTTGTGTGCCTAAGAGAGGTGCTAGAAAACAAGGGAATATCCTTTGGAGCTGGGTGTTGGGGTCAGAGGCGTGGTTCAAGGAGGTGAAGTATTGGAGGGAAAGGAGGGTGTGCCCTGGATAAGTCACAGGCTGGATTTAAAAAGCCCCTTAAGGACAAGCATCGCAAGAATCGACCTTAATCACACACTTTTAAATGTCTGTTTTCTTCTTTCAGCCTCCCTGAACAGTCATCTTGGTCAACCTTCAGGATATAGAACAGTAAGTAGGAAACCACTTGTACTGTTTCTAGGACATGAAGCCCACAACAATCTGGCCTGGAGGCTAGCTTTCAGTTCTGACCTAATACTTTTGAAACTATTGGCTGCTTTAGAACCCAGAGGCTTTTTAATACAGATAAAAAATGTAAATTTTGGCCCTAACCAGTTTGAGTCAGTGAATAAAGCATCGGCCTGCGGACTGAAAGGTCCCAGGTTTGATTCCGGTTAAGGGCATGTGCCTTGGTTGCAGGTGGGGGGTGTGCAGGAGGCAGCTGATCAATGTTCCTCTCTCATCGATGTTTCTAACTCTCTATTCCCCTCCCTTCCTCTCTGTAAAAAAGTCAATAAAATATATTTTTTTAAAAATGTAATTTTGATTGAAAATAGCTCAGATCTTGAAGGCCTCAGGCCTTTGGTTCCTTCACTATTTCCTCAAATGATTCAGAAAGTCCTTGGCTTAATAGTTACGCTTTGCAGTCGACATTTTGTACAGTACATTATCAAATTAAATTCAGTGGAAGCAAACAAAGATCAACCAAATGAGAACAAAGAAAAACTATTTATTCAGAACTTGCTGTAACAGGAGAGTCGGCCATGCCACTTGTATTTTGGCAGAGACTCAATGACAGTGGAGGTGTGGGAAAGCTTTATAGTGGGAGAAAGGAAGGCTTCAGGTATGCCCTGATTTGAGGCTGTTGGCATGGGGAAGTTGGCGTGCACGGGTTGGACATGTGATTGGTTAGGAGTGCATATTTGGCTTTCTCTGATTGGCTCTAAAAGCAAGTAGTGCATGGGTTGGACTTGTGGTTGGTTAGGAGTGCATATTTGATTTTCTCTGATTGGTCCTACGTTGGAAGTGGGGACAAAAATTAGGAGGTTGTGAGTTATTAATCAAGTCCTGTCCATTTGGGGCCCAAAATTACAGAGGTTATTGTTTAGCTTCTTGAACGGTCACTGTAGGCAGCCATCTGACTTCTTCCAAGTCTGACTTAGAGCAGGATGGCTTCCTGGTCTGGGTGTTCTACATAATGAGTTGGTTTCCTGGGCAGGTTGCTGCAGGTTGTGGGTCACATTTCTATTTTAATATCTGGATTGGTATTGTCCATTTGTATTATTCAGTCAGTTCTCACAATGACCTTGTAAGATAGATATTTATTATTATTTTGCAGATGGGATATTGACCTGGGTTAGGCAGCTTTGAGTACTGTATTCAATTCAGATTAGACCTCTTCTAGGAAGCTTTCCCACCCTTTCTTTCTTCAAAGTGTATATAAACTCACTTTCTTCATGTTTCCATTCAACCTAGACTGCATTGTCATCATTATGATAGTGTAGGGCAGGAAAAATAAATATCTCCCCTATCCTTCTAAGTTCTCAGCAGGGGTCCCTATGACAAAAGACAAATTAACAAGAGAAAAGCAAACATGTTTATTAACATGTACATTGCACATATACATAGGAGCATGTAGAGAGAGTAACTCAAAGAGATGGCTTAGAACTCTGTCTTTAGCAAAGAGCAGTAAATTTGTAGCGCAAATGGCTTAAACTTCTAAGGGCACAAACAATGGGGCAGTAAGTTATGGGAGGAAACTAACGGGGTAAGGTTTTTATTGCAGATCCCTCTGGTGACATCTGTGGGCTGATAAAAGTCTTACCATCTGCCAAGCACTGTTCTAAGTGCTTTATGTGTAGTAACTCAATCTTTTAAAGCACTATGAAGTAGGTAGCTATCCCCTTGACCACGGTCACATGGAAATGGTGGAAGCAGTTTGACTGCAGATCCAGCACTCTTCATTACCCCATCACAGCTTTGAATTGTAATTGCCTGTCTTTCCTCCAGTAAACTGTGCATTCTACTCCTGTGGTCAAGGGTAATGGCTTATTTGTTATTTAGTACCCAATTGTCAGCACTTAGTGAGTGCCCATTAATACTTCTTGATCAGATGACTCAATTTTCTTGGGTTTGATTTTCTTTCAGACAATGAGGACAATCCCACCTCTCTCTCAGGGCTGGGATTACGGTAGGTCAGGTGGCTAGGATGCAAAGTTTAAGGAGGCACTCACTCTCAGGAGGCAAATACCACAGGACCCTGCTCTCTTTAATAAAGGATTATTAAAAGGATGAATCATGCAAGAGACCTTTGTTTTTTCTTCCTCGTTTCCATTGCCACTGCTCCAGTTTAAGGCCTTATTATCTCTTACCTAGACTAGCATAATAACCCTCCAGGCGATTTTCTTCAATCTTTAGTATCTCTACTTTCCTACTCCTGCTACACATTGTTGCTGTAATTACTCTTCAGAATCCTTATAGCATGTCTCTGCAAAATCTAGTGACTTCCCAGTTCCCATAGAGAGTGATTTATGTCCTTACTATGGCCTCCCTTTCTACCTGTACCTTTCTACACTTTCCCATAGCTTATGCCCTTCTATTCTTACGCTAGTGCCACACTGTTATAATAACGGTAGCTTCATAGTGAGTTTTGAAATGATGACATGTGAATCTCCAACTTTTTCTTCATGCTTGTTTCAGCTCTTGTGGGCTTCTTGCATTTCTATATAAATTTTCAGATCAGTTTGCCAATTTCTCCTGAAAAAAAAAAAAGGCATTTGAGATCTTGATAGGGATTATATTGAACCTATAGATCAATTTGGGCATGATTGCCGTCTTCAGAAAGTTAAGTCTTTTGATTCATGAATATCATGAATATGGGATGTCTTTTCATTTACTTCGGTCTAATTTCTTTCAATAATGTTTTGTAGTTTTCAGTGTATAATTCTTAACTTTTATTATTTTTTTTTGTTTTTAATCCTCACCAGAAGATATTCTTCCATTGATGTTTAGAGAGAGTGGAGGGAAGGAGGAGAGACAGAGAGGGGGAAATATCAATGTGAGAGAGACACATCGATTGGTTATCTCGCCTATGTGCCCCAACCAGGGCCAGGGATCGAGCATGCAACCGAGGTATGTGCCCTTGACCAGAATTGAACCTTGGACCCTTCAGTCCACGGGCCTACATCCTATCCAGTGAGCCAAACCAGCTAGGGCAATTCTTAACTTCTCTTGTTAAATTTTATTCCTAAATATTTTATTATTTTTGATAGCATTATAAATGGAATTATTTTCTCAATTTCATTTTCAGATTGTTCATTGCAAATGTATAGAAATACAATTGATTTTTATATATTGATCTTGTATTCTCTAATCTTGTTGAATTTGTTTTTCAGTCCTAATAGGTATTTTTAAAATGTGGATTCCTTGGGACTTTCTATATAAAAAGATTTTGCTATCTTTGATTTGAGAAAACTTTATTTCTTCCTTTGCAATCTGGGTGGCTTTTATTTATTTTGCTTGCCTAATTATCTTGGCTAGAACCTTCCATACAATGTTGAGTAGAACAGATGAGAGTAGAAATTCTTGCTTGTCCCTGACTCTAGGGCAAAAGCGTTCAGTCTTTCACCATTCAGTATAATGTCAGCTGTGGGATTTTTTAGGTGTCCTTTATCAGGCTGAAGAAATTCTCTTCTGTTTCTAGTTTGTTGGATGTTTTTGTAGTGAATGAGTGTTGAATGTTCCTTTAAATGAAACCGCTTTGCTCTCAGGTCAGACACTTCCTTCGCCATTGTGCCTTTGCTCAATCGGTACTAAGTATTTCCTTGAAGTTGACAGTCTCTCAAATCTCTCTAAATTCCACCCATCCTGTAAGACCACCATGTGTATGCCTTGATTCCCTTACTGGATGCTAAACCTCTTACAGGCAGGACTCAGAATCTTTTCATTTATTAAATGAATAAATACGGGATATATTTGGTAAAGTATATGAGGACCTTTCTGAGGAAAAGCTTCAGAGTGTAAAGCTCAGAGAATTACTTAAAGGTATATCACATCCTTCTATAAAAATGAAAAGGATTCTGAGGAATAAGTAAGCTTGCCAGGTGGCCTTCTTCCAGACAGAGAGCCTTCTTCAGAAGCTCTGAGGAACTGTCTGCCAGGGGCGACTTCCTACAGTTGGCATCTTGTGGAGTATAATCTAGAGCCTCCCTAGATGATAAGCCTATTCTGAGTTTTTCCCCCGTCTTTGGCACAAATTTGGGTAAATGAATAAAAGTAAAGGTTTATTGTGAATACTTTATTAATGAAATTATTTGACCTCATTGATGAGGGTGAAAAGTATTTGCTCATACAGCCTTAGACCTCAGATCAGAGAAAATCCAGGAAGTGGGTAACCCAGATGTCATAAAGTTTCATGGTAGGTGTTGTACCCAGATATCGTGATCCCCAAAGACCACCCAGGGAGCCCACGTCCAATGCAAACTTGATGCAAAAACTTGAGGGCCTTTATTATTCACATTAACTCGGACCTCGTCCCACACATGCTCATTGGCTCAGCGGCACGGCGGGGAGGAAGTGCGGATTCCAGGGAAACAACAGATTTTTAGGGCCAGAAGTAGTGGGGTGGGGTAACGTGTGTGGCCCCTGTTGATTGGTCGAGGGAAGGTCCAGGGCAGGGCATTTCCTCTGCATCCCTATTGGCAGGTCTGCACTCTTGCACCGCCCTTACAGTAGGTATCCAGACATAGCTTTGAAGTCAGGAGACTCAGACAGATCTGAAACAGACTGGAACTCAACATTACCTGCCAGCTAGGCAGGTTCCTCAAAAGTCTTAACAGTCATATATTAGTCATTCTTTGAGATGAAAGCATTTGAAAACTCTTGTCAAATATAACAAAAACCTAAGAGTTTCAGGCATAGATTAATTTTAATTAGCTAGTTGTTTACCTGGTCATCTCTGAGAGAGTGGGACATAGCAAGGTCTGTCTTGATTTTAAAGGGCAGGCAGGAAAGGTTAGAACAAGGAGTTCCCTGAAACTGTGAGTAGAATTGTGTGTCTTTGTGCATTTTCCTTAGCTTTCATCAAGTAGAGTGCACTGAATGTCAAGATGACTGGGAGCAGCGGTTCCTAAACCCAGGCCTAACTGAATCAGAATTCAGGAACCTCTAGCACACAGATTTTACCCCTGGAGATTCAGATTGAGTAGGTCTGGGGTGAGGCCCCAATTCAGTATTTTTAACAAGCTTCCATGGTGACATGCATGTACAGCCCACTGTGATCCACCTCGGGCTACTTGTCAACAGTTAAAAACTCATTCAAATACCCTCCACTTAATTACCTCACAAACAAATGACCCTCTCCTTTCTCTCTGAACAATTCCCACAGCAGATCGACCACTCTCTGGTTGCCAATAGACTACTCTAGTAATAAAGTAGACTTTATTTCCCACAGTGGAATTGTAGTACCGAGACTCAAAGGCCAGTCGCCAGTTTTATTTTACTTAAAAATGTACAGAAAAACATTAACATGAATGTAAAGAAACAAAGTTGTTGTCCATATGAAAACTGTTTTGAATGCCTTTGAAGGACTTGCTAAAAGACAAATTGTTAAAGAAATTGCTGTTGAATTAGGTGTAGATAAAACAACAGTAAAAAAAATTTTAAAAATTTTATGGTATGTTGTTTTTCCAAGTGTCTTTAAATTCTCACTGTATTTTAAAACAGTAGTTCTCAACTGGGATATTTTTGCCTCCAGAAGACACATAGACTGTCTTTTGACTAGTGGAGAGAGAACAGGGATGCTACTAAACATCCTGCAAGATCAAGGACAGCCTCCCACAGGAAAGAATTATCTGGTCTTAAATGTGAATAGGAGTTTTAAAGAAACCAAAACAGGAAATTCTAGGTGATTCATTTATGAGTTTTACAGTGATAATCCACATAATTCTATATAGTTGAAACATTCAAAGGAAAGGTCTTATCTCTCATATTAAGATTAGATTCAGCTATACATAACAAGGACTCAAAATAAACAGTGCCCAGTGCTGCCCTCCTGAAATGTGGCCTTTGTCCTCCTGGTCCAAAGGTGAGTGCTCTGTGCGCCCAGCAGCAGGATGGAGGAACAGACAAGGAGGAATCCATATTGTGGGAAGAAGTAGAAGACAGGTAACAGCTTTTAAAAAATACTAAGGCTCCCAGAAGCAGCTGCACAATAATTCCACAAATTGTTGTCCTGACCTTAATCATACGTCATATCTAGCATTACAGATGACCGAATACATTACTATTCATTATCTTACATGAAAAGATGGGCAGTTTTATGGAAACTAAGGAGAAAATAAACAAATGGGACTACATCAAAATAAAAAGCTTCTGCACAGCAAAATAAACCATCAATAGAACATGGGAGAAAATAATTGCCAATGTTATATCTGATAAGGGTTTAACCTCCAAAATTTATAGGGAACTCATACAATTTAACTAAAGGAAGATAAACAATCCAATAAAAAAATGGGCAAAAGACCTATATAGACACTTTTCAAAAGTGGACATACAGAAGGCCAAGAGACATATGAAAACATGCTCAAAGTCACTAATCATCGAGAGATGCAAATCAAAATGACACTGAGGTATCATCTCACACCTGTCAGAATGGCTATCAGCAACAAATCAACAAATGACAAGTGCTGGAGAGGATGTGGAGAAAAAGGAACCCTCCTGCACTGCTGGTGGGAATGCAGACTGGTGCAGCCACTGTGGAGAACAGTATGGAGTTTCATCAAAAAACTAAAAATGGAACTCCCATTTGACCCAGTGTTCCCACTTCTAGGAATATATCCCAAAAAAATCAGAATCACCAATCGGAAAGGATATATGCACCCCTATATTCATAGCAGTACAATTTACCATAGCTAAGATTTGGAAACAGCCTAAGTGCCCATTAACAGATGAGTGGATTAACAAATTGTGGTACATCTTCACAATGGAATACTACACTGCTGTAAAAAAGAAATAACTCTTACCATTCACAACAGCATGGATGGACCTGGAGAGCACTATGCTAAGTGAAATAAGCCAAATGGAGAAAGATAAATATCACATAATCTCATTTGTGGAAGATAATGAACAACATAAACTGATGAACCAAAATAGACCCAGAGACACAGAAGCATCGAACAGACTCTGAAACCTCAGAGGGAAGGCAGGGGAGGTTGGAATGGGGGTAAGAAATCAACAAAAGACTTGCAAGTATATAAGCATAACCAATGGACACAGATAGTGGGGGGAGGCGGGGCATGTGCTTGGCGTTGGGAGTGGCTGGGGAGAGGTCAATGAGGGAAAAAGGAGACATTTGTAATACTTTAAACAATGAAGAATTAAAAAAAATATGGGCAATTTTATTTCCACTTATGTTTTAGAATAAAATGTTTAGAGAATATGTATTATTTTTTAAATCATTGTTTCCTTGTTTTAATTTACTTTTGCAATTAAATGATCAACTACCACTTTTCCCAATCTCATCGGATAAGAGGGCATCTCCTCTGCCTGTGAGAGCAGCCCTAGACAGCATCATCTTAGTGAGCCTAGTGCGGCAAGAACACATCGTGCTCCTAGGTGAAGTGTGGCTTGCTGAGCAGAGGATGGCAAGGGCCAACAAGACCTCTTTTCCTTCAGAGTTCTTTATAAAAGGCCAACAAGACCCCTTTTCCTTCTTCCCTCTTTATAAATCCAGATAGTATCAATAGAAAGATGCATTTCATTCTGATTGTTAAAACGGATGGCTTCTTTTATTCTGAAGGAGGAAAGGTGAATACCATTTACCGAAACAAACAAAATTCCTTAAGTTTGGGGGAGCAAGAAGTTGTATGTGGATTTTTGACTGCATGTGAGGTTTGTGCCCTTAAACCCCTTGCATTGTTCAAGGATCAACTCCCTCCCCCTCTCTCTCTCTCTCTCTACACACACACACACACACACACACACAGAAACACAGCAGGCCATATATTTAACTTTTTGTTAAAGTGGGACTCTGTGCACCATAGTCTTATCACGGTGACTAGTTCCAGTCCTGGCCTGGCTGGACACTAGTGGCTAGAGCAAGACAGTACCTTTCTGGCCTCAGTTCCATCAAATCAGAGGCCTGAGTTGCATGACCCCATATCAGTTTCTTCAGGCTGCTGTGATAATGTACCACGAACTGGGGTGGTTTAAACAACAGAAATTGATTGTCTCACAGTCCTGGAGGCTAGAAGTCCAAAGTCAAGGTGTGGGCAGGGCTGGTTCCTTCTAAGGGCTGTGAGGGGATCTGTTCCATGCCCCTCCCAGTCCCTGGCAGCCGCAGCCATTCCTTTGCTTGTAAATGGTGTTCTCTCAGTCTTTATGTGATTTTCCCTTAGTGTGTGACTCTGTCCAAATTTTCCTTTTTTATAAGGGCATCAGTCATATAGTGTTGGGACCCACTGTAATAGCCTTGTTTTAAATTGATTGTTGTATAAAGGCTCTATTTCCAAAAAAGATCACATTCTGAGGTCCTGGAGGTTAGGATTTTAACATATCTTTTTGGGAGGCCACAATTCAATCCATAACAACCTTAAGGTCTCATTCTGAACCTGTTTCTTTCTTTCTTTTCTTTTTTTTGAATAGTTTAGTGATTTTTTAGAGAGAGAAAGGGAGAAGAGAGAAGCGTTGATGTGCGAGTATGACATCAATCATGCTGCCTCCTGTATTCCCCCCACTGGGGATCGAGACCTCAACCCGGGCATGTGCCATGATCAGGAATCAAATCAGCCACCTCTCAGTGCAGGGGATGACGCCCAACTAACTGAGCCACCCGGGCAGGGCATGCTGCTTTCTTCAGTGCCGGTGGTTAAATGCTAGTATCTTAAAAAGTCCAGACTAAAAGATTAGATTCCTGAGTGTGTCTCGGCATTATGCCAAAGGATTAAGGTGGCTGTACTAGAACATCCACATGGAAATAGTAGTAAAGTACTAATTATGAAGCTAGAGGATAATAAAGTAGGCATGATGGCATGCCTTGGACTTCCATTTAAAAATCAGCAGACCTAACCTTTTCTTATTTACGTTGGTATTGAGCCAATGTTTTAACATTGCATCTGATTTTTGCATTAGAAAAATGACTTTGTGTGTATGTGTGTGGAAAATAGATTTTTCTAGGGCGTTTCTAAGAAATCTAGGTGTTTCAAGTGGCTCTCTAATTTCTGTCCTCTCTCTTTTCTAGCCAAACTGTAATCAGTATAGATTACCAGGATGTCCCAGAGACTTTAACCCCGTATGTGGAAGCGACATGTCCACTTATCCCAATGAGTGTACTCTGTGCATGAAAATCAGGTAACATATTTTTACAGTGTAGAATTGCCACGCTTTCTTTTGTCCTCGAATTTTGATTGCTTACGAAGTAGTGGCTCCTTTCTTGGACATAAGAATCACCCGCAACATAAGTAGTTTTATTTTCACGCTGACATTAAAAAATATACCAGAATCTTTCAGTGCATTGTTTAGACTGAAGTTGGAGAATGACATGTGCAACTGTAGACCGGATAATCGAGTTATGTTACTCTCGATGGATGGGTGATTTCCCAAAATTAAGAGTATATTTAATAGTTAAACTCTGTGGAATATTCAATGTTCTTTTGAATTCAAAGGGCGTGTGCTGGTGATCTGCATAACCTGCAGCATTAGTTGGGCAATAGATCTTAATAACTTTACCTAGGGAACGCTAAATCATAAATGTGTTATGCCTGGCTGAGGGACTGTGACTCTTCTCAGGTATGCTGCTTTGCGTTTCAGGGGTCCATTCGCTGGACCTCAGTCTTCAGTGAGCTACCTAGGTCTTCTCAGAGTGTTTCTTTGGGGTTAGTGCCTTGTAGCCCACGGGTAGAGGAAAAAATAACAGAGTTGGATTTTTCACCCTCATTGTTTTTTTTTCCATTTAGCTTTAAAAATGATTACATAAATATTGCTCAAGAAGGACTGTAATATACAAAGACATAGGTCTTTTTTTAAAGATATGACTTTACTGGAGGCAGGTGCATGAAAATCGTGCACTGGGGGTGTGGAGGAGTCTCAGCTAGCCTGCACCCTCTTGCAGTCCAGGAGAACTCAGGGGATGTCAGACTGATGGTTTAGGCACACTCCCCACTTAAGCCATCCTTAGTGCTGCCATGGAGGTGGGAGAGGCTCCCACCACTGCTGCTGCGCTTGCCAGCCATGAGCCTGGCTCAGGGCTTCTGGCTGAACAGTGTTCCCCCTATGGGAGCGCACTGACAACCAGGGGGCAGCTTCTGTCTTGAGCGTCTGCCCCTGGTGGTCAGTGCACATCATAGCCACTGGTCATTCTGCTGTCGGTCAATTTGCATATTAGCCTTTTATTATATAGGACTAGGGGCCCGGTGCACAAAAATTTGTGCACTTGGGTAGAGGGAGTCCCTCAGCCCGGCCTGTGCCCTCTCACAGTCTGGGACTCCTCAGTGGATATCCTATGATGGCCCCAGTCTGCCAGGCGCCTTCTGTGTGTGTGTGTGTGTGTGTGGCCACTGGGGACCTGCCCCCAGCCGCATCAGAGGCTTGGAGCAGTCCTCCTGTGTGTGTCTACCTGCTGGGGACCTGCCCCCAGGCACACCGTGGAGGCTTGGAGCAGGCACCCCCTCTATGTTGATCTCTCAGACTCTTGCCCTTCCCTGCATGTTGTTCTCTTTTTTGAGCTGTGGCCAGGGCTGGGTGCTGCCTGCCTCCCAAGCTTGCCTACTGCCCATCTTCCTCCAGCCACCAGAAAGCAGGGAAAACCCCGCCTCGTGGTCAGGCCAGCCTTTTCCTGCTCCCTGAT
>PVJC01047614.1:0-12847 GCA_004026665.1 Murina feae
CCCCAGTGGTGACACACACACACACACACACACACACACACACACACACACAAAAGGCGCCTGGCAGACTGGGGCCATCATAGGACATCCACTGAGGGGTCCCAGACTGTGAGAGGGCACAGGCCAGGCTGAGGGACTCCCTCCACCCCGAGTGCACAAATTTTTGTGCACCGGGCCCCTAGTATATATATAAAAGCCTAAGCAACTGTTACAACTGAACAACCAGAATGACCTGTTGACCAGTCACTATGATGTGCACTGACAACTAGGGGGCATACGCTCAATGCAGGAGCTGCCCCCTTGTGATCAGTGCACTCACATAGGGGTAGCACCTCTCAGTCAGAAGTTGGACTGATGGCTGGCAAGCCCAAGCCCAGCTGTGGTGGTGGGAACCTTTCCCACAGTTCCTCAACAGCATTACCATATGGCAGCGGCAGGTGCAGTGGGCCAGGATGAGCACAAGCAGCACAGCCCCCAGCCCCAGCTCGGGCTCCTCCCTGGCCACCTGCCACTTGGTGCACTGCTATATTCCTATATCCCTCAGGGGATGTCCAACTGCTGGTTTAATCTTGATCCCCGCAGGCCAGGGCAGGCCTGTGGGGATAAGGCCTAAACCGGCAGTCTGACATCCCCCAAGGGGGGATTTTAAGGGCACAGGCTAGGTTGAGGAATTCCTCCACACCTCATGCATGAATGTGTGCACTGGGCCTCTTGTTTTAAGATCAAAGCTCTATATATAGTTACTGTTTACCTGTATCTCATTTCCCTTCTGAAATAGACTGAAGAAAGCAATTAAGTTAAATAGCACTATTGATGTCCCAGGCATATGTGACAATCATATTATACATATATATATATTCCATGTTCAAAAGCTATTAAATCATGTTGTTTACTGATATCTTCAGAAAAAAAAAAAATCACTTCTACTGTCGTGGCAAACAACCCACTTCCCTATTTATAATGGTCTGATCCTCTAGCAACTTCACTGTGAAATTTTAGCTAATTTGCTTACAAACATCAGGTGGTCATAATAATCTGGCCACTCAGTATACATGCTGATTCTTTGGTCATCCCAAGAATTCTGTGTGATATCTTTTATTTTATTTTTTTGAGGTGAGGAAGATGAGGTGTGAAACAAGTAACTTGGATAAAGTTATTGGATTTATAAAATTAGAAGTCTGTGCACCTACATTTTGTGAAATTTTATATTTTTTCTTTAAATATGTGGTTGAATTCACTACTAAAACTAGCAGGGCTTATAGTTTTCTTTATGTGAATGTTTTATTAATGTTCAATTCTTTTTTAATAGATTAGTATGCTTAATACTTTTGTCAGTTATAGTAGTTGTGTTTTCCAAAGAATTTTATTTAGAAAAATTATCAATGCAATTGATATCAAGTTGTTTATATTATTTCTCTCTCACTTTTAATTTCCAGAGGATATTTGGTAATATCTTCTTTATTCTAGTTATTGGTAGTCTGTGTTTCCTCTTTTTTTATTTTGATTAATATTGCTAATAATGTTTGTTAACATTATTAATGTTTTTACCTAATCACCTTTGGCTTTCATTCCTATTCTTTATTTTTTAATTTCTATTCCATTGGTTTCTCTTTCTGTATTTTTCTTTCTATTTAATCTGCCCCTTTTCTTAGCTTCTTAAAATGGAACTATAGATTACTGATTTTCAACACTTACTTTTTTATTATATGGACTTAAATTTATGAATTTCTCTTTATACATTGCTTTAGCTACACTTAGCTACATATTTAGATATTCTGTGCTATCAATTATATGTATATTTGTAATTTCCCTTGTGAATTCTTCTTTGATCCATGAATTATTTTAAAGTGTGCTTTTTAATTGCTAAATATTTGGAGATTTTCTAGATATCTTATTTCTTTGATTTATAATTAACTCCACTGTGTTCAAACACTTTCTATAAAATTTAATTTTAAAATATATTGAGACTTAGAGAGTCTTGTATTGACTTATAATGCACTAGTGGCCCAGTGCACGAATTTATGCATATTGAAAGTGAGTTAATTACAAGAAATATTTTAATATTGCTATTTGCCCTGCCCGCCTGATCACCATTCCCTCCCTCTGCCTGCTGGAACTTGCCTTGGCTGGCCTAGTGCCACCCACTCACCAGCCCCACTGTCTCCAATTGCTGTCTTCCCCCTCCCCTGATCACTTTCCCCTCCCTCTGCCTGCAGGCACCTGACTTGGCTGGCCTGGTGCCGCCTGCTCATTAGCCCACCCTTGCTGACTGGTCATTCTACTGTTTGGTCAATTTGCATATTACCCTTTTATTATATAGGATGGTATAGTAAGATCCATCTAAAAAGACAGGGGATAAATAGGCAAACCTTGATACCCCCTAAATAATAACTCTCTTTACTATGTAATCCTCTCCAAACCAGTAATATGGCAACATCCCATTATCTAATTTCTTAATTTCTTTTACTTTTATCCACTGAGATTCCAGCTTTACAGACATGTTTTGTTGTTGCTTATTTCTTCAATCAAAAACTACTGGGTGCTTAGAATATGTAAGGTTCTGTGCTTAGACCCTGATTCTAGAATAATGACAAAAACACAATTATTATCTTCTTTAAACTAAAAATCTTTTAAAGGAAACAGATATGTAAATCATGACAAAACAATCCAATGAGTGCGATGAAAGCAATATAAAAAACAATCCACTTTACTGGAAACGGGAAACATTTGATGAATAAATACTTCTAATTAACATGAGATGAGATTAGAAAGAACATCTGCTCAAAAATCAGGTATCCAAGAAAAGATGGGCGAGAAATAAATCCAGTAAGGGAACCCAGCAAAGGCCACAGCACTAGTAACTGGCTGCAGACATAAACGCCAGAGAGCCTGAACAGGTTTTCTTATTGGCACCACAAAATGGGAACAATAGCAATAAAAACAAATGGCAGGGTCACCAACTCAGATACGAAAATTGCCAATACAAAGCAATACATCAGGCATATTAGGAAAGAAATTTTGCTTTGGGAATGAATTATAGACCCTGGTGATTACTGAAGCCTGTAATATAATTCTAAAATAGTTCAGCTACTTATTATTCCATCCTATCAGATTTAGAAAAATGACAGGCTGAATGCTTAGCCTGTCCAAACTATTTCAGAAATTAATTCTAAATATTAAGCCCCAAACTGTAGCAACATATAAGGCAGAATATAAGCTTGCTAAGTCAGGATAGTGACAATAAAACTTACAAAGGCACTATAGTGCTATAATGACTGTCCAAATGACTTACCAATGAAAGAAAATGTTTTGTCATATATTTTCTATAGGTCAGTAGCCTACTAACATGTGTGAATTTATTTTTGTACTAAGGTGTATGGTCTGACTAAGCATTTGTTATAGGTTAAAAGTTCAACAGCTTCTTTAAAAATATACTTTGCATGCACTTCTCATTGTAGTTAGCTAGCTACCAAATTCCTAGGTATTCTTTTTTTCTAAATTAAGTTCATATTTAAATTCAATCAGCATGGCACAGGTCCTTGACCAATATGATAGGCAGTAAAATAATAAATGATATGGATACATTACCATCAAATTTAATGAAAAATACTAAGCTCTATTGTAACTTGAATAGATAAAAAGCAATGCTATTCTGTGATTTAAAAATTACACATGGGAATAACTGCACACACATACATGCATACATACATATTCACACTTTATTATTTTATTTAGGAAGCAGGAGTTTTTTATTTCATATGGGGTACTTTGGGGCAGATTATTTTATAATCATATAAATTATATCATTTATTGAGTTAGTAAAGTAACATGTTTTAAATCATTCTAAATAGATGAGAATTAATCTCATTTTAAAATACATTTAAGTAATTCCATCTCAACTACTTACTTCAATATTGTAAAACACACACATACACACTCACACACACACACTTCTTTTATTTGTGCCTGCATAGAATAAGCAGGATATAATCCTAATTTGGTCAATAGTAGTTAATTCAACAGATTACATGATTGCTGAGATAGAGTCTGAACTTTCTGGAAATTGCCTTCTCCTTGCACATAACCAACATAAAAGACCACAAGAGCATGACATGATTGCACTCAACATCTATCATTATTTGACCAAGGAATGGACACCTTACTGAACGTGAGACCATCACAACCATCCCTGGTGATCTCACATTTGAAAGTAAGAAATATTATGTTAGGACTTGTGATAACTGAATCACATCACTGGTTGTTCTCTATCTAGAAGGATCAGAAATTCCTTCCGGAGTCCAGGAAAAGATGCCCTGTGACTTGGTTTTTTCAATTGCTCCTTGGACTATGTTTAGGTCTTTTAAATAGCATTCTTTCAATACATTTATTTTCTCTTAATGATATCAATACACAGTAACCAAGTTAATTTAAGTGGTAAAATTGGGCTTCTGTTTTGTCCAATTATTTGGTCCTGTGCAAATACAACATACCCTATTCTTCCCAAATTTCCAATTGTTATTAAACAAAAATCAGTTATTTTTATTCTTTCTGCACACAATGAAGATAAGCCATGCCAGGTCTCAACTCTTGAGCAAAGTTTCTTCTCCAGAATAAAAAGCGATAATCCCATTCCTTAAATTAGCCACTGTGCATACCTGCAATTTTTTTTAATTTATTTTACAGGGTTTATTTGAGTGCTGCCTTTCTGTCAACATCAGCAACTCACCATATAGTATGCAAAATATTTCAAACATATTGTAAGCCCAAATCCAAGCCCGATAGATGCAAAAAGCATAGCACATTGAAAAGGGATCATCTAGGACTTCTGTGACATCTACTAGTAGCAAACTTACCTTTGTTTGATTGATTCCAAAAGAGGTACAGCCATTGACTGTCGCTAAAAATAAAACAGGAAAAACAAAATTAGCTTCTGAACAAGCACCGGAACAACAGCCTATGAGGAATCACACTACAGTAACGGATGCTCTACAGTAATTGGCTGCTCAGATACTCCTTAAGGACTTATACTTCCAGCTGCTGGGAAAGCTACTGAAAAGTGATGCTCAGTTTTAAGCCATTTCAGGGAGTTGCACTTGTCTGGAGAGATCTGTGTTGCTAGTTCATGACTCCTTCCCAGAGAAGCATATGTCCAATGAGTTGGTTGATAGGAAAGTGTAGGCCCTTCTCCACAAGAAGAAATAATGCTAAAGGGATAACCCCTTGAAGAGGTCCTCATGGAGCAGGTTGAAGCCTTGCTTTGACTGAACTGCTATATGACCTCTCCCACCGCCCAGTCTTGTTTCCAACCGTTTCCTCTACAGGTGCTGATTCGGACTGTACTGACTGAACTTTCTGCACTCGAATATCTTTCTCAGAGGGTGCTTCTGGGGAGCCCCATTTACACTCAATCCCTGAAAGAAAGATATTAGAGGGGATGCAAGTATAAACACATTTAAGTAAGTAAGTGCATAATGGGTAATAATACATACATTATAGCTACTTAATATTTTTATCTTCTATATGCACTGAATCGTTTCTTTGGGAAATACCTTACTTGCATTATGTTTGAGTGTTGTATGTACATTATAATACAGGTAAGGAAAATTATCTTTAGAAAGTTTGAGCAATTTGTCCAATATGAAACAGCCAGTAAGTGGGCAGAACTAAGACTCAAAACCCAATACCACTAACTGAAAATCTATGGCCTTCACCACTTTCATATACACTATCTCAGACCCAAAATCAAAGCTAGACTTACATTTCAGAAGTCAGGCTGCAATGTGCATATGTCCTGTGCCATATTTTTTTTCTTTCCTAAGTTGTTATATGAAAGTTTATAGCTGGTTAGAATAATACTCTAGTCAACATCTAACCAGGGCCAAGAAATACTTGATACTGTGTTTTAATATGCTACTTGATCTTATTTGAGCGTTTCATCACTTCATTTCTTTCTTTAGGGGATACTTCAATGGGTTGATGTTGTGTGTTGTCACTATAGAGTGAAAATATTTAGAGATATAGAATATCATTTACAGAAGGCAGATAAGTAATAGACATAATGGGAGAAGAGATCAATTAAGTCATTCATTACTTGGATAATTGGATGCTCACATGCAACAAAAACCACAAAATTTTCTTCTTGACATTTTTTTCAATACCATTTAAGGTAATTTTGAAAGATTTTAAGACAGAATTAATAAGGTTTATTATACGTCTGGGAAATTTAATCAAGATTTATGCAATAAAAATAGGCTTGAATTAAGATAACTGCTCATGTTTTTTCATATACATTTTCCAATTAAAATAGAATTAACTTATAATGTGTACTAATAATACATACAGCCAATCTAAACAAGACTTTCTTTCACTGGTCATAGTGCTTTTAGTTTACTTGAAATAAATATGTCTAAACACTAAAAGCTCTAGTAAGTTTACAATTAATATGCAAAAATTTAATGTTACCTAGAACAACTGATTGAAATAGCAAAATTATTCTTACTCTTAAAGATGTACTTAAGTAAAATTTGTTTTATTAACTAGCATTAAAAGTAATTTCTCAATTTTTTATTACATTTTGTTTTTAAAAAATGTCACCCCACATCTCAACAAATGAAAAAATGTAAAATCAGTATGTCAAGTTATATATATTAGAGCTATAATCAGACAATTTTTAAAGTAATGAATATAGGGCTGTAAAGAAGTTCTAACCTGAGTCTCATTCTTAGAGGACATGTATAAAAAGATCCCATGTCTTATTTAAGCACTTTAGCAATTAGAATGAAAGAAATATTTGTTCTTTTCATTTTGAAGGAAATTACATTCATTTTACCTTATTAATGCAGAGAAACTGTACTTGCAATATGATAAAATATATCATCTGTCAAGAACAATCATCAAGCTATACAATCCATGAAATTGGAGTAAATCTGTCTTCTGAAATAGAAAAAAAAAGGAATATAGAACTATCTTTATATTCTACCTATTGATATTGGCACATGTGCAATGTAGAGAAGGTGTTAATTATGGGAGTCTCTACATATTTCAGTGCACTTAATCGTTACTCAGCTTGTCAAAAGATCTGAAGCTATGGTCAATGAGAATATAGAACTTTACTGAGTTATCCAGTTTGACTCAACTGTTAGAAATATCTAGAAATTAGAATGTCTTGTACACACAATCTAGGTTAGTCCATTGGAATAATAAGGCATGGCAGCAATCTATAAATGGAATCATTTCTCTGTATATCCAACTTAGATATGCAAAGGGTTTCAGGTCCACTCAAGATAGAAAATTATGATTCAGTATACTAAGAAATTGTAAAATTCCCCCAGGATACCAAAGTTCATGTACCTTATAAAAGGAGATATTTATGTTTGATATTTCTGCTTTGTGTTAACATAATTATTTTAATCACTAGAGGCCCGATGTATGAATACTTTTCGTGCAAGAGTAGGCCTTCCTTCCCCCAGTTGCCGGTACCAGCTTCCCTCTGGCACCCGGGCCCCGGGCTTCCCTTGCAACCCTGTTTTCATCCAGAAGGTTGTCTGGTCTAATTAGCATATTACACTTTTATTATTATAGATAAAAAAAATTCAGATTGTAGGAGGGAGGCATAAGTGCATCACATTATTTTAAAAAAGATGATTTGATATGGGAAATCATGGTCATCTACTGGGTTTCGAAAACCATGGCATAAATTTTCAGGTGTTGTTCAATTAAAAATCAAAAACCTAAAAACAGAAGTAAGCTCTAGACAAATGATGAAGATAACTTCCACATAATTAATAGAATTTGTAGGTGAGATAACTTTAGAAGGCCAAGTGAAGATATTATTTACACTTGATCTTAGCCAAAAGGCTGAGAAGAGATAAAAGACCAAAATGTGTCTAATAAATCCATTGATACTAGTTTTAAAAATCTTTATTGTTAAAAGTATTACATATGTCCCCTTTTCCCCCTCATTGATCCCCTCCAACCCACCTCTACTCTGCACCTATGTCCCTCATCACCCCACTGTCTGCATTATGCTTATATGCATACAAGGTCTTTGGTAAATTACCTCTCATCCACCCACCCTCCCCTGTCTTCCCTCAGAGATTCTGCACTCTATTGACTAAAAACATGTTAAATGTTAACATAAAGCCAACATTATTTTTATCCATTCTCACTTTTAACATTATCACATTAAAATCCTAACAGTCTTAGGAGGTATATATTGTTCTATTATTGTATTTACAGACACAATAACTAAAATTAAGTGAGATTAAATATAACAAGATACAAAAATATTTAAGGCTTTATGTCAGTCACCCCATTCTGTTTCCTAAGTAGGATTCCTTTGCTTCTTCAAGATACCTAACAAGATACTTCGTTCACTCAGTTTTCTGTTGTTTGTTTGTTTTTCTACTGAGTTGAGTGCTGAGGTAATGTCTGAGTAGTAGAATTGAGGAAGTTAACAGACAGAAAATTGTTTTGCATGAGGTTGGAGACACAGATTAGTGAAAAGAGAGGGGTTTCTGAGGGTTAGAGAAGAGAGCTGAAGCCATTTAAAAGGGAGCTGCATTGAGGGAAACCAAGAGAGCTGGGACAATGGCCATGAATGTGAGAGCAGCCATAAAGAACAGACATTTTATCAAAAGGGCAGTCACATTCTAAAAGGATTTTCAAGACGTTTTGTGATGTAATGCATCTGATATTTTTTCCCCAATAATACAGAAAAGGCCTATATATCTCCTCAATGATTTGCAATAAGATAGGATCTTTGTTTTCATATTAATTAACTTGATTAGATTAGGCTTAAACATAATTCAGCAAGACACAAAAGGCTTCTTTATTGTCAATTTCATGAAGAAGTTACCCAATTCATACTACTAGTAAGTAATAGAATTGGCATCCCAGTCCTTGTCTAACTTCCAGTCTCTACCATTAAACAATCATCTATACAAGTTTTGTTTCCCATGTTTCTTTCTTTGTTTAAGAATAACAGTCACTGTCTTATAGTAAAAGACTCGCAGAGCTAAGATGCCAAGAACACAAACAACACTAACACAACCCAGTTCACCTCTAGATTATTCAAGTAGTAAATCATCATCTATTTAAAATAAATCTTGAATACTTCCTGTAACATTAAAACAACCAATTAATCATTTAAAATTATAAATATTCTCCATTTTCACTCACTGGGATAAGGCTTTTGCTATTTAAGATGAACACCCCTCTCCATTCATGAAAGGAAAAACAATTCCAAATGTGGATAGGCAGAAAATACAATAGATAGTCAATATAATTTCAGGGTGAAGATATAACAATGTTAAATTAATGAATGTTAAAAATCTACACCAGGACAGAACATCATTAAAACCTCAGTAATACATGAGCAGGCTCTTAAGAATAATCATGATTTTCCCATAAGAAGGGTACTTGTAAGTTATTGGAAGCCCTGATAAAGTATTTACAAAGACATTTATAAAAGTTGTGACATATTTGAAGACTGATGATAAACTCAATGTTTTTTTCTCTGTTGATAAACATCTTTGGGTTTGACCACTAGATGTTAGCTTTTCCACTCTTACCTGCATTTTATGCACTATCTTACTCCTTACAAATGTTGCTAGCATTCGGAATAATTATGTCTATTTTGTCAAGGAATTTTTGTGTACCAGGATTTATGGAGCTTTAGAGAAATCCAAAATGCTTAATCATGTGTGCTTGTATTTTTTAATCAAATAAAACAATTAAGGACTAAATAATCTTGTACAGATTACTAAAATTTTAACATTCTATGAAACTTTTTGTGGCTTCTTAATCTTTTCAACATTTTTCAATCTTTCATTCAATCTTGTACTTGAAACAGATATTTGTTTTCTCTATTTTTATGTGAAAATTTTCCATTAATTATTATCTGCAAACTTGAGTCATTTTGATATTGTGTAAGAATTCTCAGACCGTATTTTGTCTTGATTGCTAAGCTATGGCTTGCTATATAGTATTACATTTCTCAAACTCAAAGAACTTCACATTTCATTTTAAAATCAATTTTTATTAGAAGTAAGTCCCTCCAAGTTCCTATTACTAGGAGTAATGCTTGTTCTTGTCAGTCTGTGTATGGCTGCTTTTCCAGTTAGGGGATGTAAGAGGACTCCACATAGTCCCTTGGCTTTGCTTGGTGCTCCAAATTAGACTTTATGATCGTACAGTATATTCATTCTTAACCTCTTTTCTCAATCAATTTAGCTATATATATATTTCAAAAAGAACCTTGATTTTCATAAAACTTGTCAAGCCTTATCTGAAATCTACAATGTAATAATATAAGCATATATTATAACCCCCCAGTATCTACTGGTATCTAGTAAATTACCATGAAAATATGTTCAATAAGTTTGTGCTGATTTATTATTGTTTTTTATTTGTACAATGTTTGTGATCACTCTTCCCTATAGTTCTTTGAGAGCAAAAGGGAAATTGTGCTTCTCTAGGTTTCTTAGGAACAGTAAATCTCTCCATTCAGCTCATGATTCACACTTGAAGCAGCCAGAGAGTAGTGGAAGGAAAGTTTTCTTATTTCCATGTACAGAAAGATGCATTCCTTTTACCCTCTGGATGTTAGAAGATGAAATCACAGTCAACACATCTTTGCAAATGAACTATTTTTCCTTGTCTATAGGAATCAATGGAATACACAAAACTACTGGCTGTTCTCTCCTTGGAAAAAATGTAGAGTAGAGGGGTTTTTGTTTTATTTAAAAAACAACAAAAAATCCACACACAATGAAACAATATTTCACTTGGTTCAACTTGTTTCTTGCTACTGCCAGTATAATAAGTACCATTTGTACAAACGAAACTTATATTAGGGACTGCGGGAGAGTGAGGATATTATAATTTAGCAGGGATAACAGCTTTCAGTCTTTAGAAAATCCATCACATTGTTCTCAGTGAAGAATAAGACTGTATAACCAAAGAGCTTAGAAGAAATCTTGAATAGTTTCTGTAACATTAAAACATCCAACTAATCATTTAAACTTACAAACATCCACATATCCTATATAATAAGAGAGAAATATGCTAATTAGTCATTACGTCCTGAGGTGTAACAACCAAGCATGCTGCAACCAGATCACAGATCAGCAGGAGGGTGGGCCAGTGAGGTTCAACCAGGCTGTGAAGAGCTACAGGAGGGGGCAGGGCAGCAAGCTAAGGGGAGTGGGGAGGGAGGAAGCTACAGAAGGACTGGGCAGCAGGCGGAGAGCTACAGGAGGGTGGCAGCGACCTATTGGCTACAAGCGGTCGGCAGAGAGCTACAGGACAGGGTAGGGCAGCAAGCAAGTGGGAGGCGTAGAGCTACAAAAGAGGGTAGGGGAACAGGCTGTGGGGGGGGCGGGGGGAGCTACAGGAGGGCGGGGCAGCGGGTGGAGAGCTACAGGAGGGCAGCAGTGACCAGTGGCACATGGATTCATGCGCAGGGCTACTAGTATTACATAAGACTCTTCTATAAGAAAGGTTACTCATCTCCTCTCAATTTATTTATTCAGTCTTTTATTTATATCCCCACCGATTTGTGTTTATTTATTTTTACTCCAGCTTATCATCCAGTACTGTGTGATTTATTTATTATTTATTCTGCTGTTGAAACTGTCCCAGATCCAGCCTTTGGGGCTTTTTCCGTTTGGCTCTGTGTCCCTCTGACACATCCATACGTTTGTGCTTTGAACACTTTCTTACTTTCAGAAACTATAAGATCCTCCTAGCTCATTGTAGGTTTTCCCTGGCATAGCCCTGGGATTATCATTTAATTTCTTAAAATTAGTTGGTAGGGCTCTGTGCTGAATCCCCACAGAAGGTGTGTTCTCTTATTATCCTGAAGTCACTTAGAGGAACAGGGATTCTTTCTCTCACTGAACCTTAAGACTCAGACCACACTTGCACTATTCCAAGCCTGGCTCAAAGTTCCTACAGACTCTTATATTACCGTATCCATGCAATCTCCAACTCAGACGTCTCTGTCTCTTGAGAGTCCTTCCTAGTTGTCAGGGTCCCGGACGGAAATATATAACGCTCAAGCTGCTGATTTGAAGGCTTTGGTAAAGGAGTATTTACAAAACGTGAGGTCAGGGTTTAAGATCAGGGTTTAATAAAGGATAATACAGTATCCTGGGCCTAGTAAAGCAGGAAGCTATCGCTTTTGAGTCTCTAACAGGCAGTGGAGAAAGGGCTTACCAAAATCTAGAGAAAATAACTATATAGAAAAACAGTCAACCTTAATGTAAACAAGCCATTCCTGTGGTCTCTGTGTCCTTTCATCTTCAAACATCCTATCAGTAACTGAATTTCATTGGTTGAACCCAAGAGAAAGAGAAAGTCACAGGAGGTCTTTGAGGCAGCCAGATTTCTAGGGCCCAAATTACTTAGAGAAGGGTAGAGAGTGGATATATAGGGCCATGTAGAAGCTATGCAGTATGTTCTTATTCAAATAGCAAGCAAAAAAAGAAATACTTTCTATATTTAACTCCTGTCTAATACTCCACACTCTCATCACTTATCTTCACATTCAAAGTGGCATCAAGCCCTGACAGCGGATGGAGCATCGGCCTGCGGACTGAAAGGTCCCGGGTTCAATTCCTGTCAAGGGCATGTACCTTGGTTGCAGGCACATCCCCAGTAGGGGCTGTGCAGGAGGCAGCTGATCAATGTTTCTCTCTCATCGATGTGTCTAGCTCTCTATCACTCTCCCTTTCTCTCTGTAAAAGTTCAATAAAATATATTAAAAAAAACAACAACAAAGTGGCATCAAGTTCAAGAACATTATAATACTTAAAAGTGTGGATTATCTATATTCCATATGCCA
>PVJC01047615.1:0-12841 GCA_004026665.1 Murina feae
AGGGAGGGAGGGAGGAAGGAAGGAAGGAAGGAAGGAGGAAGGAAGGAAGGAAGGAAGGAAGGAAGGAAGGAAGGAAGGAAGGAAAAAAGGAAGGAAGGAAGGAAGGAAGGAAGGAAGGAAGGAAGGAAGGAAGGAAGGAAGGAAGGAAAAAAGGAAGGAAGGAAGGAAAAAAGGAAGGAAGGAAGGAAGGAAGGAAGGAAGGAAGGAAGAAAGAAGAGGAGAGGAGAGGAGAGGAGAGGAAAGGAAAGGAAAAGAGGGTGTTTTCACTGAGTCAACCATGAAGCAGTTAAAATACAGACAATCTCAGGAAGTAGTAACTTCCAAGAAACTGTAAGAAATGTCAAATTTAAAAAAAATTTGGGGAATGAGGCTTTTGGGGGATTCTGAAGTCATTCTGTATTCTACTGTGGCTGTTGGGCTGCTGTTTTCATAACTATAGTTTGTTCAAAGGCTGTTGGCTTTCAAGTTTACTGTGAAACTAGGGAGACAGAGATCAGAATAGGGCATATTAAAATTCCAGAAAGGTTGCTCTTTTTACTAAGATTCATCTGGGTTTCTTTAATAAACTCTCTGCAAATTGTCTCAAAACTTTGGTTAATCTCCAGAGTTGATTTTGAGAATGTTTGCAATGTTCTTTTTGCTTTTACATAGAAGCAAATTTTCGTGGATCTTCATTCCACCATTCTGGAAGTCTGATTCTAGTATAGGTGTACTAGAATTTTGAGATCACAATCTTCAGTAACTTGGCTCAAAATCCTATCCATAGTTTAATCACTCATGTAACTAGGCAATACCTTAAATATTCTGTTGTTCATACTATTACTTTTAAAATCAAAGCTACAACATTCTCTTCTAAGCACTAACACATTTATCAGTCAAACAGATAAAACAGAGAAAAGCCCCCATTTAAGTGTGTGTTAGTCTGCCCAGATTCTCCAGTATTACAGTGATTATTATATTACTAGCTTCTATCCAAGAGTAGCTTCACAATTTCTGTTTAGAGAGGAAGTGAGAAGTTTTCAGGTAGGAATGCAAGGACTAGGGAATCTGCCTTGAAACCAAGTCTACATAGCTAAGACATTTTTTTCTTATATTGAACTAGAGGCCCAGTGCACAAAATTCAATCATAGGTACAGTCCCTAAGCCTGGCCAGTGATTGAAACAAGAGTGTCTGGTGTGGAAGGGAAGGTCCCAGCTGACTTCTGGGTCCTGGAGAGTACCTGGGCTCCTGAGCTTCTGCACATCTCCCCTGCCTGAATCACAGTGCCCAAGTCCCCACACAGAGATGTGGTGAGTGTGGCCAGACGCCATGGGTCAGGAAGCAGTGTGGGCCTCTGGGATGCCCAGAGGTGCCACATAGAAGCCATATGGGCACCCTACTCTCTCCCAGCTGGCCTCACAGACTGGCTCCTGAGCGAACCCACAGGGAGCCCGACTGGCCCCTATGGTCCTGGAGGCTGCAGCCTGGCTCACCCAAAGAGGCCATGTGGGTATGGGATGTGCTCCTCCCAGGCACCTAGCACCTGAGTGTGGGGGCTTCCTCAGCACGTGAGTCTTGGCATCCTGGGGGAGGGTAGCAGGGAGAGTTAGAGGGAGGTCAGTAGACACCTTACATTCTCCATCCCAGTCACCGCTGCCTCCAGGTAGCCAGTGAGAGGTTTCAGGGCATTGCCAATGCCCACCATGTTCCATGCCATCCCCTGGTGGTCAGTGCATGTCATAATGAGTGGTCAAACTCTGGGTCGAACAACCGCCTGAGAAGACAATTTGCATTTTATTATATAATATATTTGCTTGGATTGACTTGGCAAAGTCCTTTAACAGAGGTTTTATTCATTTTGAACATGTACTATTTTAGTGAGCATGTCTATTTACTGATGCCCTTTATATGGGTGCAGATGATGATCTCCCAGAAACACCCCTTGGCATAGTTGCTGCCTCTATTTACCTTACATTATACTATAAGGATGACAGAGAGAGCAGATGCTATATTATAATGATAAAATAAGGTATACCTGGAGACTCTGTAATTATTTAATGCCATTAGCAACTCCTATAAAGTATAACAACTGAGACTAAACATTGCGAAGGGCAGGATGCAACTGAAGACTATGTTTTGTCCTTTACATAGATTGCTTTTGAGCTATGCCAGTTATCCAAAGACCTACCACTTTTATGCTGAGTAATTTTTTTAAAGTAAATAGACATTTGTTGTTAGCACAAGATTTCCTAGAGATAATCTCAATTGACATTACTATATCAATAGCTGAATAGTCATGAATAAGCATGATAAATAAGTGAAACATTAACTTTTCTTTTCCTGTATTATCATCCTATCTAATAAAAGAGCAATATGCAAATTAACTGTTATTCTGAGACAAAGATGGTGGCAGCTGAGACAAGATGCTTGCGTCGTTGCCATGGTGATGACACAGGGTTCTGCCCCAGCTGGCTAGAAGAGGGCCTCTGGACCTGCTTGGTTGCGGCTCCTGCTGGGTTGGAGGAGCTGTGATACAAGCCTTTAAGGGCCTGGCACCCAGCAGCTCCAAGCCCTGCCAGGCACCCCAGCGGGGCCCCCACCCTGATCTGGGACACCCTTCAGGGCAAACCAGTCAGCCTCCACCCATGCACCAGGCCTCTATCCTATATAATAAAAGGGTAATATGCAAATTGACCCTAACAGCAGAACCACTGGGAATGACTGGTCACTATGACACACACTGACCATCAGGGGGCAGACACTCAACGAGGGAGCTGCCCCCTGGGGTCAGTGCACTCCCACAGGGGGAGCTTTGCTCAGGCACAAGTCAGGCTGCCAACTGCCAGCACAGCAGTGGTGGTGGGAGCCTCTCCTGACTCCTCAGCAGAGCTAAGGATGTCCAACTGCAGCTTAGACCTGCTCCCCGCTGGCAAGTGGACATCCCCTGAGGGCCCTCAGGCTGCCAGAGGGATGTCTGGTTGCCAGCTTAGGCTCAATCCCCCAGGGAGCAGGCCTAAGCCAGCAGGTGGACATCTCCTGAGGGGTCCCAGATTGTTAGAGGGCACAGGCGGGGCTGAGGGACACCCTCGCTCAAGTGCACAAATTTTTGTGTACCGGGCCTCTAGTGTTTTCATAAAATGAAAGAACAGATCACATGTAACACATGAAAACACATTAAGCAAGATGAGCGGTGGATAACTAATGATAAAAATAGATATAAAGGCTTCTCTTAATCTAGTATCACATCAATCCCAAATATTCTGAAGTTTTGTAAAAATTAGAATGATCCTGTGATTACTCATAAGAGAGTGCATGACTAAAAATCTGTGACTCAAGTGTCCACAGTGCTTAACCTAGGTAAAGTGTTTTAATGGTTGGCTAAGTGGTTGCATTGTTCCTTTAATTTGAATTCAATTCAATAATAGATCTCTTGAGTTTAATATTATAAAGGTGTAAAAAATTATTTGGGGGGTTAGTATCCAATATTGTTTTATTCTGTGGTTTCTATTTTCCATTAGAAAATGATTTACTTTAATAAATCTTGTATGATTACAACTAGCTACTCTGATTTCTTAATAATTTTCAATCTCACCATTATTAGTTTATATATTCTTATTGAACCCATCTCAGTTTGTTGTTGAACCTAAATGTCTGTGTTCTCAATAATATGATGCAAGCATGAAAAGAGGAGCCAGATGTGCTACATGTTCATTTTTAGAATTCAGGACAGTATTGTGCTTTTATTGAATCCCAGGAATAAGTCATTGGCCCCCCCATTCACACTGAATTTTTAATGTAATTTTTATTTCAAAAACATTTTCACCTCCACCATTTTGTTTGATTAGATTCTAAGCAAGACCAATATTACAGAGTGACTTCGTTAGTTTGTATGAGTTACTAGGTGTTGGCATCCTTTGCCTTGTCTTATGAGATACCCAAGTTATTCCCTTCTCATTGTCCACTCTATTGATTTAAGTGGGAAAAGGTCTCAGTCAGAGAAGACACAGGATCCAAATCTGTTTAATCAATGTATTCTATCCCCTGGCCACAGTAATAAGGTTCATGAGTGGCATATCATCATCATCATCATCATCATGATCATCATCATCATAATTATAATACTTGTTAACTTTTATTATGTCTTGCAACACATACTAAACTTATTTAATACTCCCAGCAAGCCTAAAATGTAGCAACTCTTTTATAGAAAATTATTTTTTCATCACTTTTATCCCCTCTATGCCCTTTACCACCATCACCCATCCCACTCCACCCCCATAATCACCATACTGTTGACCATGTTCATGAGTTCTCTCTTTTTATTTATTTATTTATTTTTGCTCAGAGCTTCTACCACCTGTCCCCACTCCCACCTCAAGAGCTACTGCCTGTTCTCTATCTATGAGTCTGTCTCTATTTTGCTTGGTAGCTCAGTTTGTTCATTAAATAAAAGTAGGAACCCTGATTATCTTCAATTTGCAGGTGAGGAAACTAAAACACAAAGGGTCAGTTTCTTTTCAGATGTCAAATAGCTTGTAGGTTGTAAAGTCAGGACACAAACCTAGGCTGTCCCTGTCCGTCGGTGCTCTGAGCATGGCGCTGAGAGTTTAGGCCTGTGCTAGAATCACAGGAAAGGAAGTCCTGAAAAGGTAAGTTGAAACAGGAGCTGCGCAACACTGTTAGTAGAAAGCCCTCCCTGAGAAGAAAAACATCCCAGAGGAGAGCATCGGGAAGAACGAGCTCCAGTGCCATCGATGGAGACCTTGGCCCTACCCGTTTCTGAATCCTTTAATGTAGGTTTTGGTAGTTTTGTTATCTAATACGTTTTCCTTTTCTTCCTAACCTGCTTTTTACTAGGTTCCTCTTACTTACAACAAATGTCCTGCCTATACAACCAGGAAATGGCAAGCTCAGAGCCTAAAAAAAGACTAGGTTGAAAGCCAAATTTTAAATTGAATCTGTGTAAGCCGCTATTACTGCTGTAAAAGAATCATCACAAAACTGGTAAATGTTGAAAGAATTAGTGAGTATCTATATCTATATCTATATCTACAGCTCTATCATCTATATCTATGTCTATGTCTATGTCTATATCTATATATCTCTATATGTATCTATAGCTATATATATGATACACGATAAATATTTCTTTAGGTGAAGGCACTGGGACCTATTTATTTATATTATAGATTAGGTAAAACAAAATTAATCTTGTTAAGCTGAGGGGGAGAATTCTAGCAATCACAAACAAAATAGCCACCTTCCTGGAAATAAAAAAGTAGAAAGAAAAAAACAAAAAACAGTGAGACAATATGAAATGTTATTTCATATTGCTGGGATAGAACACATAAACCCTCAGATCCAGTAGGATAGATTTATGTAAAATGGGTGAGTGCCTAGGGAAATAGGAATAAGGAAGTTGCTGCCCATACCCCTCCCCCGCCACAGTAAAAATCCAACAGTGAGTACTGAATTGTCAGAAAGTTTCCAGAAGAGAGAGACACATTCCAAGTTTGATGTACAACATATGATTCTATATTCCAGTCCTTAATGTGAACGCTGGATTCCTGTCTGCAAAGATTCTATTGTGTTGAAATATGAACTCATTGCTGCCTCAACCTAAATGATCTTTCATATCTGTCCACCCTCTGAGAGGGCAAATGAGTGACCCTGACAATAATGGAAGTGGCCAGAAACAATCTTAATATTATCAGGGAATTCATCCCCCAACACCAGCCACCAATCCCCCGTGGTACCTGCTACATGAAAGTGCCCCTTATAATCAGCCTGTCTGATGCGCTTGTGCTGCCAAAGGGGGTGCCCCTAAAGGCACTTAAGGGATTTGAAGGGTATATGGTTACAGAATCAGTTTCCTATTTGAAGGATTTGTATCTGGCACTATGTCAGTGTTTGAGGAGGGAAAAGAATGCCCAGTATACTTGCATTTACAAAAACTAGAGAAAAACCACCTTCTCTCCTCTCCAACCTGATCGTGAAGAATTTATGCAGTATTAATGTCTACAACCTGCTTTCTGATTTCGTTTATAATTTTTCTTTTTCCCCCTTTCTGATTGGACAATATTACCTAGACTAGTTATAACAGCCAGCGCAGCAGCGTCAGGTCCTCTAATTTATGTGTTAATGTGATGTTCTGGAAGCCTGATGTTAAAATGATGAATATCACCTGGAAAGGAGACTGGATGAGAGCAAAAGAACTGGCAAGCTGCCTTGTGGAAATAGCTTTCGACTTTATCAAACCGTGGGGTAACATGTCAGATTATATTACGTACGATTAATTATTAATGCCGGCTGGGCCTTATTTCAAAAAGCACAAACATGCACTTCCAATGCCTTGCTTCCCATGGCATATCTGCTGTGTCCTTCAAATTGAGCAGCAAAATATCCCCTCACAAAACACCTTCAGGCTTCCATTTCTCCAGATTTAGCATGCATCTGAGACAAGAAAGCTTTCACAAGCCTCCTTGCCGCGGACAAAACAGATATGTGTTTTTGCTTAATTAAAATTCTTTTTTGGCAACAGATGTCCTTGCAAAAATAGCTCAGAGCTCGGTGAAGCATTTTTATAGGCTGGAGTTCAGCAATGAGGAGCCCGTCATCTGCCTTCTCTACTCTGAGAGCAACACAAGAGACCAGGTGGCTGGTCACAGTTTGAAAAGTGAACAAATGTATTTATTCACTCTGAGCAATTTGCAACCCACTGGGAGAGCAGGAGCCCTCTCCCAGCCCCTAGCGTCTGAGAACGAGGGCTGTGGGAGAAAGGGCTGTTTAATTGCTTCGCACCGTCTCTCTCACTAAAGCAATTAGCACCCAGAGGAAAGTCCAGAGAACAGCACAGCCAGGCCTCACACCCAAGTGGTGGCCTGCAATCGACCTGCCTGCTGTCCAAGTGCACAGACGATTCAATCAGTGATGGGAGCATCGGCTCCGCGCTCCGATTCCTGACTTGCTGCTGGTCAAATGTTTTCTTCCTATTCCCAAGCTCCTAATCTATTGAAGAACTAGTGCACTGTGGGTGGAAGCTTGTCAGCTTCACACCTCGCTCGCTCTAGTGGAAAATAAAAATATCTTAATAAGCTTGAGAAGTAAAGGAAGACAGCTTAGACCTGTACTCAGGACTAAGTGACAGCTGAATGGCAGATGAGAAATCAGATATACCTACATAAATCAACTGGCTAAGCATCTGACTGGGGTGGGAACCTGGATCTTAAAAGAAATCAGGCAGAAGGACATAGAATTTAAAAAATAAAAATAAAAAGATACCTGCTAAGGATTCTGTCTGTAGGTCAAATAGCTGCTATGCATGACAACATTGGTAGAAATTATGTGAATCAATTTTGTGTGCATGATTTTTTTTTTTAATTTAGCCGCAAGGCTAGGTTAGAGGAAAACATTCTGTTTATTTTTGGGGTGTTCCGTCATGGGCTGAACCAGAAAATTCAATAGAGAACAGTTCATTAGTTAACCAAGATAATCACATAAAGTTATATTTCATGTTAGTCAATTTTCCTATTAACTGAAGATTTCCTGAGATTAATAGCTTTCTAAAATAGTTAACCACATTTTTGGGGCATAATTCTAAAATGTACTATATACTTTCCTGTGTGTAGACTCTTCCCTTGTGCCACCCAGAGCCCAGAGATCACTCTTTGTTCACAGAAGGATAGATTAACAAATTTTTCTCTTCTGCCTTTTGTGCAAATTGTGTACATCAGTGTTCTCACTGTGGTTAAGCTACTTTTTTATATTGAAAGAATATAATTTTAAAAACCTTACATCCTTGCATGGGGACGGAACCAAAATGATTCATTCTTTAAAAAATGAGGCAGTGGACAGGGTTACTGAGCAAAATCATTCATATGTTTATTTAACAACTATTTAGTGATCATTTACTCTATTAGGTACTATTTTAGGAGCTGAGGATTCAGCAGTGAACAAAACAAACTTCTGGACACAATGAAGCTTGCATTTTAATAGCAGAGATAGAGTTACATTTTAACAACATCAGATAGAGTTAAGTGCTCAAAAAAAAGGAAATATGGTAGGGAAAGAGATAAAGTGGTCAGGGAGAGTCTCTCTAATTAGGTGACATCTGAACAGAGCTCTGGGTGAAATAAAGAAGAAAGCCATGTAAATATCTGGGAGAGGAGAATTCCAGGCGGAAGTATTGATTGGGAAACCATTCTCCATGACATTTCTACAATTTTGAAATTATTTTGTTTGAAACTTCTTTTAAGGATATTTGTAGAGCAAACAGCCTTGGAAACTAGAGATATTGTCTCCCTCTGGGGCAAAAAGCAAATCTATTTATGAACAGGACAAAGACCATTTCTACCTGCAGGGCGAAGGTGGAGCAGTTTTGCTAGTAACCACTTTTTAAGATTGAGGTTTTGGAAACTCAGTTTCAAGGCTGGGACATCAACCAGACTGTTATGTGAACACCATCCATTTGGACTTGCCTTTGCAACACCCCCATGGGACTTGGGGAACAAGGGGAGCTGGTGTAAACAAGAAACTCATACTGCCTTCTGTGCCAGGAATATAAAGTGTCTAGATCCTTTGGGCTCTTTATTAGAAAAAAAAAAAGTATTTCAAGAAGGGGGGAACGCTCAACTGGGTCAAATGCCCAGTACGCTTAAATGTGGACTGAGGAGTGACCATTTGATTTGTCAATGTGGGGAGTGTGTTACCAAATAGGAACAGTTTCTGAGGCCAAATCCTGAGTAAAGTGGGTTGTAGGAAGGATGAAAGGAGATAAAGAGGAGAGTACAGAAAACGCCTTCAAGGAGTTTGCTATAAACCAGAGTAAAGAAAATCGATGCTGGCTAAAAGGAAATGTCCGAGTGAGGAGAGGGTTTTTGGTTTTTAGTTTGTTTTGTTCTGTTTTTAGTATAAAAGATAGTATAAGGTATTTATGTGATGAAATGATCTGGTAGATAACGAACAATTAATGACACAGGAGAGAAATAGCATCATTGGAGGAACAAAGTTCTCAAGCAGCTAAAAGGGATGGGCTTCACTGTGCCAGCTGCAGTGTTAGCCTCACATCAGAGTGTGGACAACTGAGTCCCCGTAACAGGAGAGAAGACGGTGTATATGGCACAGGTGCAAGTGATGTGCCATAAAAGTTTTCTCAGTGAGTGAAGTAAGAGTCCAGTTACCAGTAGAGAATAAGGAGAGTGTAAGGGTCTTTGGAGGTTTGGGGAGAGAGATGATGGCGGGACATAGTCATCAAGGAATGTGAGAAGGGCCATGTATTGGGAGAAGCAGTAGTATTGCAAGATGGCACTAGAAAGTGTTAAATTCCTTTTTCCTCATTAGTGGCCTACAGGATGTCAAAATATGTAAAAAGATAATACCATTGGTGGGGAAGATAACTCATGGTTAATAAGTTTGAATATGCTTGGTATAAAAAATTAAGTATCTTTATTAAAGGACTTCACAGTGTCCTGAATGTGCTACAACAAAATGGTGACTTTCCCTGAAGGGCTAGAGTATGCAATGTTCCCCAAATTAAATTGATTGTAGGATATTAGTAAGGTTTTACGAAACCTGACTTGGAAAATTCTGGTTTAATCACTTATTGATATCCAGTTATGTTTGTTATTAGGGCCTGATAAAGCAGGCCCCTGCCCCTCTGAAGTAGAAATAGAAGTGTCAAGCATTGTCCATTAGAGAACAGGCTCTAAAAGTAGTAACTGATGCATTTGATGAGACATCCTAGTTGTTGCAGTGTGAGATGCATCATAGCCAGAACCTTGGGCGACTTCATGACTTCTAAGGAGGCAAAGACTAGATATAAGACTAGATGTGGATTTAAAATAAGTAAAAACAAACAATAACATTAAAAAAAAACAAATAAAAAACTTGAGCAATATTTAAATACAAAAGCTGTTTCAACAACCCACTAGTGATTACTGCTGGTAGGAAAACCCTGGTAGGAAAAACTGGATATCTTTGCTGGGTTTTCAGAAAGATGACTCTGGGATAATCTGAGGCCCAGGGAAGAATCTGTAGACCACATAGAAAAGAGCCTTTCCCACCTTGAGGCATCTCCAAAGGTTCAGGAATATGTCTGCGAAAAAACGGTTATGGACAGCTGATGGGAGAGCCCTCAACACAAGGGCAGAAAGCAGGTTCCTTACTTCTGGAACCTTGAGGGGGAAACCAAAGGTACTCAAACACAGGAGCAAAATTAGTAACTAGGATTTATCATGGATAGAGTTTTCCACTGCACCAGCAGCAATTTCTAATCTGATTCTACTTTGAGCTGAAGTCTACATAGCTTAGGCTAACAACATCTAAAACCAATTCTAACTACATTATTAAAAGTGTTCAGTACTATGTGGAAAGGGGATTCTGAAAAAGCTGGCTAGAATTAAAATAAAATTTTAATATCTTCAAGTATCATAACTTTAATTTGGCTAATTTTGCCATTATCCTCTGTATTAGGGTGAAAAAATGAATATATACATACACACACACACACACGATGTTTAAAAATTGAAACTGTGCTATATTCTGAAGAATAGCAAGAAAAGGCCAGTTGAGAAGACTCTCTCCTTACCCAGATTTGGAGTAAATGAAAGTAACACCAAGAAACAGTGGCCACTGCTTTTAAAAAGAAAGGATGTCTTTGCAAGGAAAAAAAGTAAGGTACAATGAGCCTTGATCTTGTCCAATCCTGAAAGATCCCAAATATCTCTCCAAGTAAAAAGCATAAGTAGCCGATGTTCCTTCTACAAAATGCTTTTTGGCTCAGCACTGCAGAGGTCTCCCTTTTTCAAAGGCAGATAGTAATTTAAATAGGAAAGCTTGGCCTAGTGGAAGAGGCATGAGGATATTGAACCCGGAAAGGCATTCAATTAAAATCATTTAAGAGCATTGAAGTCAAGCTGACCAATGGAGACATCTGCTCTAAGAGGCCATGCTGTGCCCCACCTTCCCACTGCGCTGCTTCCAATGTGCTACCTTGTTTTATACACGATTGTCAAGAAGAAGACAATGAAAGTGCAGGGATGTAATGACAGTTTTTAACAACTTATTCTCAAGTTCACAATTATATTCTAAACTAGAGGCCCAGTGCATGAAAATCGTCCACGGGGGGGAAGAAGGGTAGGTCCCTCAGCCCAGCCTGCACCCTCTCCAATCTGGAACCCCTCGGGGAAGTCTGACTGCTGATTTAGGCTCCATCCCGCTTGTAATTCAGAACCATTCACTTCTAACCACTTCTGCCTGCCTGCCTGATCACCCCTAAAAACTCTACTTGTCTGCCTGATCACTCCTAACTGCCTCTGCTTGCTGGCCTGGCTGCCCCCTGACTGCCCCCCTGTTGACCTTGTCACCCCTAACTGCCCCCCTGCTGGCCTGGTTGCCCTCTAACCAGGAAGTCGGATGTCCGGAAGCTGTCCAATTGACCCAGTCTAATTAGCATATTACCCTTTTATTAGTATAGATACCTGCATTACCAAGTACCCAATTTCTGTATAAAGAATTGCAGGGGTTGGGAAGGCAAATAAATGTATATTTTAAAATATTTATAAATATACTAGGGGCCTGGTACATGAAATTTATGCACTGGGGGAGGGGTGCCCCTCAGCCTAGCCTGCACCCTCTCCAATCTGGGACCCCTTGAGGGATGTCCATCAGCCCATTTAGGCCTGATCCTGGTGGGCTTAAATGGGCAGTCAGACATCTTTCTCACAATTCAGGATGCTGCCTCCCAACCGCTTGCCTGCCTGCCAGCCTGATTGACCCTAACCACTTCTACCTGCCAACCTCATCACCCATAACCACTCCCCTGCCAGCCTGGTCACCCCCAACTGCCCTCCCCTGCTGGCCCAATCGCTGCCCCACTGCCTTCCCCTGCAGGCTTGGTTGCCCACAACTACCCTCTCCTGCAGGCCATCTTGTGGTGGCCAACTTGTGGCCACATGGGGTGGCCATCTTGTGTGTTGGTCAATTTGCATACTGGTCATGACTAATTAACATGTCAAGTTGTGCCTAATTAGCCTATCTGGGCTAATTAGCATATTCCTCTCTTATATAGGATAATGAGTTATTACATGTGAGTTTTTATAAAATATAGGCAACTATCATATGGCATTATATATACATGTATGTTATATAATCATGTAACATATATGATAGAATAGGTAACCATATGTATATATAATCAGCATTAGAGAAAATCCTTTATGCTGTTACTTTAGGAAAGCAAGAAGGAATCACAATAGAGAAAAAGAAGACAAATCAAGAAAAAAAAGCTATTTTAAGAGAAATTCAAACATTCCTTTAATAAAAATGCTTTGTATACTCTCAAAATTATCATAACATTTCACCCTCAATTTTATAGAATATGTGAAAGGAAAGATCATTTCTAAAGGTAGGTCACAAACTAGAGGGGTATGAGCCAAATCCAGTTTGCAAGGTTTGGTCTATGTTTTTTAAAGAACGTTTGATTTAGTAATGTCTGTTTTTAAGTTGAGATGTTTCACAAAAACATTCATATTACCCCTCCTATTTTCTGACAGAATATATGCTCTATGGCTCACCTCAGTCCCCATCAGGACTGCCATGCCCATTTACATAATCTAGGTGGTCCTGGTAGGCATTTGAGTTTAAGATTCTCTCATTACATCTACTATCACATGCGGGGATCTATCAGTTTTCAATGACACACATCTGCTAGGCTTTTCCACCTCAGAGAGTGGAACAGAAATGGAGAAGCCTAGAAGATTGGAGTTAGGTTTCCAAAAAACTGAGGGACCAATGAGGACTTGTGAAAATAAAGCATGAAAAATAAAGCCAACAAATAGAAACATATAAAATATTCTGGCATTA
>PVJC01047616.1:0-12843 GCA_004026665.1 Murina feae
AGTTGTTTCAGTGGGGCTTTTATGCTCACTGCATCTGCCCCGAGTGTGTTCCTTGTGGATCTGTTTTGTTTAGGTTAGTCCCACTCTGGCCACTGGGTGAGGCTGGCTCCTGTATCTTTAAGGAGGTGTTGATTAAGCCTTTGCCTTAGGCTACTCAGTCTTTTATATGCAAAAGCCTCTGACACAGCTTGGGAGGGGCAGGGCCTCGGGGAGTTTGCAGGGCAGGGCGGAGCAAATAGCTATGGCGCTTCTCAGCCCTGTGCTGAGAGACACCAGGTCTCTGTGTCCCACGGTAATTGCTGCAAGCAACGCTGAGAGAAACCCGCTTTGGATTTCCTCCTGGTGCCAGTCAGTCCCCCTTCTCTGGGTGTTTGGGTCCTCAGAAACTCACCTGGAACTGGAGTTCAAAGCCGCTGGGAACTTGTGGCTCTCTCCATTTTGGAAAAGAACTGCGTCCTCCAGCGCCAGCCCTCTCCCTGAGCCCCGTGCGCGCGCCTCCGTACCTCTGTACTTTGCTTCTGCCGCTCCTCTGAGTCTCAGACTCTTTTCTAGTTGTAGGATTTTCACTCAGCCAGCCTTCCTCTGGGTGCGAGTGGTGTCCGTGTGTTCTTTTCATGGTTTTTCTGAAATAGTTGTTCACGGCTGCATTTACGGTGTTTACCTTATGCCGGCATCTTGCTGTTCCTCTCTTTTTTTTTTTTAATATATTTTATTGATTTTTTACAGAGTGGAAGGGAGAGGGATACAGAGTTAGAAATATCGATGAGAGAGAAACATCGACCAGCTGGCTCCTGCACACCTCCTACTGGGGATGTGCCCACAAACAAGGTACATGCCCTTGACCAGAATCGAACCTGGGACCTTTCAGTCCACAGCCCCATGCTCTATCCACTAAGCCAAACCGGTCAGGGCGCACCCAGTTTCTTAAGTCAGTTTTGCTAAGCTTTATTTTTCCAGAATTTATTTATTTCATTTAAGTTCCCAAGAGTTTTTGACATAAAGTTATTCATAATATCTTCTCATCTTTTTTTCCCATCTTTTTTTACCTTGAAAATATCTATAATTTTGTCCCTTTTTATTCTTGATGTTGGTTACTTGTGCTTTCTCTTTGTTTCCTTAATTTTCTTATCAGATGTTTGACAATATTAAGTCTTACTTATTTGGGCGGGGGAGGAGGAGGTAGGGTGGAGCTCAGGGGGAGGCTGACCTGGAATCCAACTCTCAACCGTTTGTTTTACAGAAGGATGCACCAAGCAACTAATCCACCCAACCAGGGCTGGACTTTTATTATTATTATTTTTAATCCTCACCCAAGGATTTTAAAATTGATTTTAGAGAAAGAGGGAGGGGTTGGAGAGGAAAAGAGAAATACATCGATGTGTGAGGGAGAAACATCTATCTGTTGCCTCCTGTATATGCCCTTACCAGGAATCAAATGTGCAAACCTTCTGGTGTATGGGATGACGCTCCAACTAACTGAGCCACTGGCCAGGGCTATTAATAATCTTTTAAAAGAGCAAACCTTGGACATTGCTGCTCTTCTCTGCTGTGTTTGTTCTTTTGTTCATTTCTGCTTTCTTTGGGCCTGTTCTGTTCTTTTTTTCTTGTCTAAAGATGTGTACTTTGCACATTAATTTCCTTTCATTCCTCTTGTCTAATTAAGTGTCTAAGTATCTAAATTTTCTTCTAAATTGCTGCATGTCTCATTTTTTTTGTTCATTTCTAAAGTTTTTCTAATTTCTATGATTTCTTCTTTGATCTATATGTTATTTGGTCATAATTCTTAATTTACAGTTATGTGGAGTTTTCCCTAGTTATTTTTTTTGTATTGATTTTTAACCTAATAATATTTTTGTCTGAGTATTATCAATCTTTTGACATTGACTAAGATGTACTTTGACTACTAGTATATGGTTAATTTTTGTAAATATTTCATTTAATTGTGAATAATTGTTTTACTTGAGCAAAAGCTTGTTAAATATGTTCAAGTCTCTATATACTTAGTATTTTTTTATTTTCATAATTGAGTAAAAAAGATTTGTGAAAATTTCTCACAATAACTGGATATTCTTTTTCTCCTTTATCCGGTTTTGCTTTATGGAAACTATGTTATTAGATGTATAGTTTTTAAGTTGTATCTTGATGAAATAAATCTTTTATGGTGCAGTGGCCCTCTTTATCTCTAGTAATAGTATTTTTGTTGAAGTCTATTTTATCTGATATTAATATAGCTACACTGGCTTTCTTTTGGTTGGTTTTTCCTTGTTATATCTTCTCCCATGTTTTACATTTATATATTAACTCAGCCCGGCCTGTGCCCTCTTGCAGTCTGGGACCCCTCGGGGGTCCACCTGCTGGCGTGCCTGGTGATGGCTGTTTGCAGGCTGGCCAAGCCCTCCAGTGGGCACCCTCACCCCATGGGGGTGTGGCCAGCCTGGGTGAGGGGTTGAGGGCCGTTTTCAGGCTGCCCACAGCCCCTTCAGGGTTCAGGTCTCTACTGGGGTGCCTGGCCAGCCTGGGTGAGGGGTTCAGGGCCATTTTCAGGCTGCCCACAGCTCCCATTGACCCAAGGTCCCAGCGAGGCTGGCTGGAATCAGGTTTCTGGGATTTATTTATCTTCTATAATTGAAACTTTGTTGCCTTGAGTGGAGGCCTAGTCAGGCAACGAAGCCACCTGTTTGCTTCAGCTCCGTGGCTTCTACAGTTGAAACATTGTTGCCTTGAGCAGAGGCCTGGTCAGCCTAGGCAGGCAGTTTCAACTCCATTGCTGGTGCAACGAAAGCCTCCTGTTTGCTCTAGCTCCGTGGCTGCCGGCCACCATCTTGGCTGGGTTAATTTGCATACAGCTGCTCTGATTGGATGGTGGGCGTGGTTTGGGTGTCTTGGAGTGATGGTTAATTTGCATATTACTCTTTTATTAGATTAGATTATTAGATTAGATTCTAGCTTTTATTAGGTTGGTTTATCAGAGTATCTAGTTAGTCCTTATGATGAGAAATGGAACTCTTTTAAAAACATACTGCAGTTGATTTGCTAATATTTTAGAGAGGATATTGGCATTTTTATTCATGAGTGAGACTAGTTAGTAACTAGGATGACATTATTTATTATACACACTGATACGCTTTTGTGAAAGGGAGTGCTGATAATAATTGCCCTAAGACAGCAGACATAAACTGGGACCATCCAAGGCAAACAAGGAGCACCTTTCAATTTTTCTTTTCTTTTGATTGCATTTTGTTGTATTATGTGAGGTTTGCAAAATGAAACAGGAAGCTCATGTGCCTTTTTATAATGATCTTGAATAGGATAAATAACTTAATATATGTTTCTCTAAGTTTTGTAGAACTCGTTTTTTAAAAGTCATCTGAACACAATAAGAAGGTAAGAGTGATTGTTTCCTAGGGAGTGTGACTGGGCTCAGAAAGTGTTTACCTTCCACCTTTTGTACTGTTTTAATTTCTTAAACCCTCTTTCTGTTAGGGTTTGCGTGCTTGTCTCTACTAGTTAGCTGCATAATCCTCAGGTAAATGACCTCAAGTCTCTGAACTTCACTTTCCCCATCTGCACAATGAAGGTGATAATGCTTACCTGATAGGGTCATTGTGAAAATTAAAGGCATGTGAAAGCACTCAACATATTCTTAGCACATACCAGTAGTAGAATCTTACATTAGAGTCTCTTTTTCTGTAGCTTATCTTTAAAAGCTAAGGTTTATCTTCTTAGATAAAGCTGAGAGTACCTACTTGACCCTTTGTCTTCTCACAATCCTTGGACAGGACTTCATTGACTTAACCAGAGAAACCAGACCAAGGCCAAAGGATCGAAATGCAATCTGTGTGATTGACCTGACAAGAACTGAGGAAGAAAACAGACCTATTGCCACTCTTGACTTGACTCTAGAACCTGTTGCTCCTTCCCAGAAGGAGTCAACCAATCTTCAAACATGTGCCAGCCTCTCCAGCAAAGAGGCAACGGAAGGGCGGGTGGACAGAAGCTCTTGGCCTGCAGCACGGAGGATCATTAATAGTGATCCTGTGGATTTGGACCTTTTGGAGGAGACTGCATTTGAAGGCTCCCGACCCCCTACATCCATCAGTGGGGACTCTGTTTATCCAGCACAGCCGAACTGTAGCTCCACTGCATTCAAAGATGACTTCAGCTTCTTGGCCAGCCTAGAGCTATCTTCAGATGTTCACTCCCTCTCCCCAATAAGCAATAATGGTAACAGCAGCAATCACAGGGTGCCCTTGCCATGCCCACAGCAAGATGTACCTTGCCCACCACAAGCCTTGCCATGCCCACTGCAAGCCTTGCCATGTCCACCACGAGCCTCCTCCTGCCCACCACGAGCCTTGTCATGCCCATCACAACCCGTGCAGTGCCAACTACAAGCTTTGCCTAACCTGCCTCAAGAAATGCCATGCCCTCAGAATATGCCATGCCCTCAGCAAAATATGACAAGCCCACCTCAGGACTCATGGCATCCTCAACACTTACCATGCCCACCTCAGGAATCATGGCATCCTCCACACTTACCATGCCCATCTCAGGACTCATGGCATCCTCAACATTTACCATGCCCTCCTCAGGACTCATCATGGCATCCTCAACACTCACCAAGTCGACCTCAAAACTCATCATGGCATCCTCAACACTCACCAAGCCCATCTCAAGACTCACTCTGCCCATCTCAAGACTCTTTGGGCCTACCTCAAGGTGTACCTGGCCCACCTCAAAACATATCCTATCCACAAGATGTGTCACACATGCAAGACATGCCACAGTTACTGGGAGACATGCCACAGCCACCAGATGTGCCACAGTCATCAGGAGACATGTCACAGTCATTGCGAGATGCTCCACGGTCACCAAGAGATGCTCCGTGGTCACCAAGAGATGCACCACAGACACCAAGCTATGCACCGCAATCACCAAGAGATACACCGCGGTCACCAAGAGGTACACCACGGTCAACACCGCAGTCACCAAGAAATACACTGCGGTCACCAAGAGATACACTGCGGTCACCAAGAGATGCACCACAGACACCAAGCTATGCACCGCAATCACCAAGAGATGCACCGCGGTCACCAAGAGGTACACCACAGTCACCAAGATGTGCACCCCAGTCACCAACAGGTGTGCCACAATCACCTAGGGATGTGCCACGGTCACCAAGATGTGCACCGCAGTTACCAAGAGATACACCGCAGTCACCAAGAGGTGCGCCACAGTCACTAAGATGTGTGCCACAGTCAACTGGAGAAGTCTCACATTTACCAGATGTGCTGCATTCACCTGGAGACATGCCACACTTGCTAGGAAATAGGCCTAACTCTCCCCCAAATGATGTACAGAACCATGACACTCCAATGGATGTCTCAGCTCCATCTTCTCCAAGCTGCTCTCTCAGCCCACAGTCTCCAGAGTCTAAAACTCTCTTAGAGAAAATTCCCTGGCTCTCTGTCACAGAAACTCCAGCCAGAAAGCAGCCAGCAGTGTTAGAGCCAGCCAACCCCAGGTCTGCCCACATACCAGCACGGACACCACCAGGCGTGTTGTACAACAGACCGTGCCTGCATAGACTGAAGTACTTCTTACGGCCTCCAGTGCATCACCTCTTCTTCCAGACACTCATACCCGATAGAGACGTCAGAGAGGTGAGCTAACCTATCTCCCCTAGGGCTTAGATGCCCTCTGAACAGGCCTAGTATAAGGTTAGTATGCTAACAGGAATCCATGCATGAGAGAACATGCCCAATATGAACTTGACATTTTTGTCTTTCGCTTATTTGTGAAACCATGTAATGTATGAGAAATGTTTACTTTCTAAATCTGTTTTTTTAACTCTATAAAGTAGGAATGATAATATGTATTTCTTTTTTAAAAAATATATTTTTATTGATTTCCGAGAGGAAAGGGGAGAGAGAGAGATAGAAACATCAGTGATGAGAAAGAATCACTGATCGGCTGCCTTCTGCTCGCCCCTACTAGGAATTAAGCCCGCAATCTGGGCATGTGCCCTTGACTAGAATTGAACCTGGAACCCTTCTGTCCACAGGCCGGTGCTCAATCCACTGAGCCAAACCAGCCAGGGCAATAATATGTATTTCTTAAGGTTGTTGTGAGAAATGAGGATAAGTTCAAAGTACAAAAATAGTTTTATAATTATTGTTGTTATTCCCATATCAAACTTCTTAATGATTGTTTTTCTTCTGGTTATGAAAGTAATATATATCTATTATGGAAAAATAGAAAATACAAAAGAGCACATACAGAAAAAAATCACCTGTAATTCCACTATCCAGAAAATAGAAACCACTTTTCATATTTTTCTCTCCCAGACTTTATATACATACTTTTTAGGGTGAGAAAGCAACTTAATACTTACTAGTAACTCAAAAAAAAAAAAAAAAGAAAGAAAGAAAGAAAACCAACAAAAAACAAACAAAATGGGATTCTTCTCCTAATAATAAAACATATTTAAAATATATTTATTTATTTCAGTACCTGATACACTATTATAACTACCCCTAAATATCTTATCACCCTTACCCCAAAATCAGCTTAGGCTAGCTCTTGACTCTTTTGTGCTTTACTCGCTATGCTATATTTTAACACAGATGAAATCATGTTATATGTAGAATACTGAATTCTTACTTTTTAGAAATATGAGCATTTGCCCATATCATTGAATATTTTTAGATAAGGCCTTCCAGTCTTTTTTTTTTAATTTATTAATATTCAAATGCATGGAAAACTTTGCTGTCTTCAATTTGTTCCAGAAATCTGTTCCAGAACCTCTTGTTTTTAAGTCTGTAGAAACCCATCCTAATTTATTTCTCTTTATCTCTACAGAACAAGGGTCAAAAATTAGAACCCATCCCCCATCGAAGACTAAGAATGGTAACAAACACCATTGAAGAAAATTTTCCCCTGGGGACGGTGCAGTTTTTGATGGACTTTGTGTCACCCCAGCATTACCCACCCAGAGATATTGTGGCCCACATCATCCAGAAAATCCTGCTCAGTGGCTCTGAGACCGTGGACGTCCTAAAGGAGGCCTACATGCTCCTCATGAAAATTCAACAGTATGAACATTCGATGTGGGCAAACCTTCCAGGGAGCCTGACTGGGCATAGCTTTCTCTTGCCTTGGCTCTATTCAGCTAACCATTAGAGAGGCTGACTTAGTATACTAGTGTTATTGGGATTACTAGTTGACAAGAAAGCTAGTCCAAACTGGCTTTAACAGGTAGTAAAAGAGAATTTAATGATGCATGTTACTAGGAACCTAGGGTTAAAACGATTTAACTCAGTTCAAAAACAGTTACAAGGACTCATTTTTCAGCTCTGCTTTGCTTCTGTTTTCAGGCTTCATGTGGTAGCCTTCTCAGCCTCTAGCTTTTATGATACTCTGAGTGGGAGAGCGAATCTGCTTCCTTTGTAATCACACAAGAGTTTTGAAATTGAGTCTTACAGGCTTTAATTGGCATAACCTATGACATGAGCCCATCTGTGAGACAATCACTGCGAACTAAGGGGTAGAAATTATGACTGGCTCAGTGTGCTTCAAGGCTTCATTCCAGGGTCCTGGTGGTAAAGCCAGTGAGCTAACTAATAAAAGTGGGTTTCCTCCAGGCAGAATTGGGTCACTAATGCCTTCCAAAAGAGAAATGGACATTGGTTGGCAAAAAAAGAAAAAGAAATTCTACCTTCAGTGACACAGTAGTGTATCGAAGGGGGGTGAGCAAAAGCACTCAGGATAAGAGGAGGCTTCTTGCTTCTATCATCTAGATCCCATCCCTTTTTCCACTAAGCTCTCCAGAATGCTAATTTCATGTCATTTGACTTTCAGGCTCCATCCAGCTAATGCCAAGACAGTGGAGTGGGACTGGAAGCTGCTCACTTACGTCATGGAGGAAGAGGTAATGTAAAAATTAAGAGGTATGTCTTTTGCAGAGGAAATTTTAACTAGAAACAAAAGTAACAACAAATCTGATAGTAAGGTCTTTGGCCATTATTCCTTTCTACTCTCATCCCCATCAGATAATTCCTACTGAAATGATATGTGCTATCTTCTAATTCAGAATTGCGGACATTCACTTATCGGATACCTCTCTTTCTTGAGATCCTATGGGAAATAATCGTAAATGAATAGGGAAAGTTATAAATCCATGGTAATGAAAATAAGAAGGACATTAGATCTGAATGAAGATGGGAAGATCTAGAGGAAATGTAAGAGTGATGACTGATGAAGCTAGGCAGAGAAAGCCAGAGGCTAGAGTACATGTGGAAAGGGCTGCAGCCAAGGAGGGAGAAAACCTGCCCAAAGGACATGTATGCATGGCCAATAGACACAGACCACAATGTGGTGAGGGCCAGAGAGGTCGGGGGGGCGGCGAGTCTGAGTGGAGGAGGGCAAACAGAGACATCAGGGACATGTGTAATGTCAACGATTAAAATACTAATAATAATCCTATATAATAAAAGCCTAATATGCAAATAGTTTCTTTGGTGGTTTTTCAACCGGGAGTTCGACCACTCGCTATGACATTTGCTGACCACCAGTGGGTGGCAGTGGAGGCGCTGCTGGCCCCGATGGGCCTAAGCAATAGCGGGACCGCGGTGGGATGATGGAGCAGGTGAGTAGGTGGCACCAGGCCAAGGTGGGTGCAAGCAAGGACCCAATTGCCCCACCGATCGCCCCGCAGACGGCAACCAGCGGCGGGGACCCATCCCTGACAAACTGCCTCACAGATGGCGACCAGCAGCAGCTGTGAGGGACGAGGCCACCATCTGGCTCCCAGGTGTTGAGGGAGCCAGGCAGGGGCCCAGCCCCGGTTGACTGCCCAGCAGGCGGAATGGTGGAGCAGATAAGGGGCAGTGCTAGGCCAAGGCAGAGTGCCAGGCAGGGCTACGAGCTGGGGCCCGATCTCCACAGGCCACCCCAAGAGACCCCACCTGTGTACAAATTTGTGCACTGGGCCTCTAGTAATAAATAAAATGGTTATGGTGATGGTTGCAGGACTTGATATATTTATAACAAATCATTCAGTTGTACATTTAAAATGGATGAATTTTATGGTTTGTCAATAAGTTTTTTAAAATGCCAAAATAAATCAAATTGGGAAAGAAGGGTATTCTCAAATTCTCAACACCATTCTTGAGGAGGTGAAAGAAGTAAACTGATAATGTCAAGCAATGTAGAAAGGCTATAAAATGAAGCTTTAAGAAAATAAAAAATCTTCACCAGAAAGAAATGATTTTCTTAGAATACTGTATAGATCTCCAGTGTAGCAAATAATTTTAACATGGACCTCACACTATGAACACTTTTTGGTTTATCATGTTTAAAATCAATTTTATACAAAGCATGGAAGACAATTTTATTAGTTTTGACAGTAGAAAATAGAAAAGTATAGAAGATAAAGGTTGGGAAGTGAAAAGAGATACCATCTCTGAGAATAGTGGGGCTATTACGGTATTCTTATCTTACAGCATGGAGATAGAATATATTATTTGTAGGTATTGGAACACAAATTGAGGTAGTTATTTTAGGAAGAGAACTGGATATGGCATAAATGAGATAAATCCTCATCTAGCATAGCAGAAACCAATAGGTAATGTCTAAAGCTGATTAAAAAAAATAGTGTGTTAAGAGCATTTTTTAGAGATGTTTAGGGTAACCTTCAGAAAAGTTCAAAGCTCTTCCCTGCAGGGCGCTAGAGGGCACAAGTGGCTATGGAGAGGTGTCCCTGGAAGACTCTTCATAAATCTAGCACACATACTTGAGTTTTTCATAAGCATTTATATCAATAAAGATTAGAGAAAAAAATTATACTTTAGAAGACAAAGGTATCCCATTCCCACATCCTCCAAAAAAAGAAAGAAATGGTAGATACTTAGAATGGTCTGTCATCTTCCTGTTGACCAAGAGTTTGGTTTCTAGGAAACATGCCTGCCCTGTGGTGTTTGAAAAGTCCCCACAGAGGCCAGAAATGGTTGGGTGCTCTCTCATTCTTTGAAGTTTCAAAGCCTGAGTTCCCGGGCCTGTGTCCCAGCACTTGTCTCCTAGGAAAGGGAAGCTGCTGACTTGTGCATGCCACCTGCTGGCTGACAGGTACTAACATTGGCTTTGGGTAGACTGGTCACCCCAGAAATCACAGGGACCCTGAGACTCGGAGGCCTAAGTTAATAAGAGGATCAAACAAGCAAAAATCTGTAAATGAGGTCCGTGTGCCACCAAAGCCCATGCTCGCCACCTGCGCCCGGCGGGCTTTCTCAGGGAGGGTCTTTTCACCTGTAACAGAAAACCCACCGCAAACTTGCTTACACGGTAACATTATAGAAGGTCAGCAGCCAGGGGTTTGTCCTGGTGGCTTGAGCTGGCACTTCAGCAGAATTGTTTGGGAGCTGGTTCCTGCCTCTCTGTTCTGAGAGCCACAGTGAAGTTTTATTCTGAAACTGATAGATTTAGTGAGACTCACTTCCCATGGTCATCTCTTACCCTCAGAAAGTCTGCACTCCTGGGCCTCCAGGAATGCTGTATTTGCCCTCTTCTGTAATGACCGAGTCTGCCTGCTCTCCCTTTCGGTGTAGACATACTTGTTGACGCATGGCCTTCCTTTGGACTAAGTCTTTATGAGAGCCCAGTGCTCACTGTCACCCAGGAGATGAAATACTTCTCATTTTTTTCCCTCAGGGACAACATCTGCCTGGGCGAGTCCTTTTCCTGCGTTATGTGGTACAGACCCTGGAAGATGACTTCCAGCACATCCTGCGGAAGCAACGACAGCACCTGCAGCAGTCCATTGCAAGCACGGTGCTGTCCTGTGACAAGCAGCCCCACAATGTCAGGTAACCAGCCCCTGAGCACTGGGATGGCAAGAGGTCGGGGGGATGGGTAGACCAGGGAACACCAGATGGGTGAGACCATCTAGAGCAGGATGGTGGGACAGGGATAGTTACTGAAACTACAGACAGCCCTGAAACAAATTCCCTGTACCAAGCGTATGCTGGGCACCAGAGCTTGTGTGTTTCTCTCAAGGCCCTCAGACATCCTGTGGTCTATTTCCCTATTTTCCAAACAACCTCAGGAGATCTAAAAGAAACCTCAACTCCTCTTAGTCAGTCTAGGGATAGAGAATTAGTAAGTAGAGAATCCTCAAAGAGCACAGGATTTAAATTTAAATTGCAGTTGGGTTTTAAATTTAAAAATAACAATTTGAATGAATGCAGTTCTGCCAACCACTCTGCTGTGTGAATGTAGGCACTGGATGGAGTAGGCAACGGGAGACAGGATCCCACTCTAGCCACTGTTGCCAGTCACTTTCATTCCCACCTCTCCTGATGTGAGACCCTCACTATACAGAGCGATTCTTGGGTTTAAAAATAGGCACTTGTGGTCTCAAAATGCAAACCAGGTCCTGCATTTGTGCTTCATCAGTGAAAAAAGCCATCTGTTCTAGATGAGAAAACTAGCTGTCTTTGATTCAGTAAGAGATGGATATGAAATTAATGTATGTATTTATCAAAACTCATCACACAAAACCTGTATGCCATTTATTGTATATAAATTATTCCTCACAGATAAGGTTTTAAAAGAGAGATGGGAAGTCAGTCTCCTTATGACCCCTTTGTATGGAACTTTTTCTTTTCTAACTGTGCCTACAAAGGGTAAATTAATTCTACAAGATCTAAGAAATATACTAGTCCTCGGTCCCTTTACCTGCATTTTCCTTTCCCACAGTGGTAACTACTTTCAACTCTTTCATTTAAGTGATTCTTTGGATATTACATCTGTGTAGCTAAATAACCTTCTGTGTTGCTAATTCTTGACTTTTTCATTACTAGCTATTATCTATCAATTTCCCACTTGAAAGATGAGTAGTTCTTTTTGCTCCCTACCTCCTTCCTCCCATACATACATTTCCCAGCCCCCTTACCATTAATATAGTTATATCATAATTTTGTGTAGGTCACTATTTGATGTTTCTATTACTATGGCTATGTAGCTAGTCAGAGTTGAGTCAAATACTAAACTATGATACCTTTTTGTTTTCCTTAGTGTTGATAATTGCCTTAGTTTTAGTTTCCTTGTATTCTTTATGCATATTGGAAATCAATCCCAAATTCTCTACTATTTGGTCTGAACCTCCCCTCAGATTTTATTTGCACTGGCTGATCTTACCAGTTTCTTCTTCTCGAATATCTATGGTGAAGCATTTTGGCCTCCTTCAATCTGGATTGGTTGTCCTCTTTGCCAATCCTTATTGTAAATGTGAGAATTCCCTGTGCCTGTTCCTAGTGTTGGATTCTTGTTTATTTGCTCTATTCCTTCTCTTTCTTGGTTCACTCCCTCCTTTTGATGGACCAGTCACCAGTAGAATCTTAGAAAGGTATGTGGGAAGTAAAATTTTTGAGATCTTATATGTCTGAAATTATCTTCCCACAAATTGATTCATAACTGAGTGTAGACATTTAGATTAGAAATAACTTTCCTACAGAATGTTGAAGGAAATCTTCCATTGTCTTCTAACTTCCAGAATCACTGTTAAGAAGTTATAAGCTACTTTGATTACTTATATTTTTTTATGTGCCCTGGTTTTTATCTCTGGACGTTTATAGAATCTTCTTTTTCTCCACTATGCTTCTTATAGTCTATATTCATTCATTGTGTGGGCTGTTAAAATCTTGAAACGTGTCCATTCCTGGAAAATAGTTTTCCATTTCTAAGAGTTCTTTTGTTTATTTCTCTAAATGATCCTTTTAAAAATAATATTCTGTTGTCTTCTTGCATGAATCCCTATCTTCTCATATATTTGATGATACTGATAGC
>PVJC01047617.1:0-12802 GCA_004026665.1 Murina feae
TGAAGAGACTGGACTATAATTGTACACCTATGGATGAGGACAGTGGGGGGGCAAGGACAGAAGTTGGGTTGGGAAATGGGAGGAGGGGAGCTGTGGGGGAAAAAAGAGGAACAACTGTAATAATCTGAACAATAAAGATAAAAAAAATCATGCCCATATTTATTTATTTTTACTTTATTTTTTTAAATATATTTTTATTTATTTCAGAGAGGAAGGGAGAGGGAGAAAGAGATAGAAACATCAATTATGAGAGAGAATCACTGATTGGCTGCCTCCTGCAATGCCCCACAGTGGGGATCCAGCCCCCAACCCTGACTGGGAATCGAATGGTGACCTCCTAGTTCATAGGTTAACATCAATCACTGAGCCACGCCACTGTGACCACACATTCACATTCTGATGTTGACTTCGGTACATATATATGTGCATTGTCACATTAAAATTGTCCATTATTTTCAAGTTGTAAATTTGCCTAAGGAGTCAAATGCAACCTAAAGAAGTTTCATTGCCTGATCTGCTAAATCTGATGGATTACTTTATTAAGTAATAACTGGTAAAAAACTGTTTCATTTTTGTTCTGTTGTTTGCAGAGCAAAGATGGTCGACCTTTGCCAGCAAGGGATAAACGCACCTTAAAACAACTTGAAGAAAGGTTACGAACACTCAGGAAAAGAGAGAGGCGCTTAGAATTCATTGAAAACAGCTGCTGGACAAAATTTTGTGGCGCTCTGCGGCCCCTGAAGGTAAATGGGTTTTCTAAAATTATGCTGTCACTCTTTTTCCAAGTTTATATTGTACCTGTCAAAGAGGTTGAGTTCTCCTTTAGAGGCAATATAGATGGTGCTCAAGAGCATTTTGGAGTTAAAATAATCTGGTTTTGAATCACAGCTCTTTCATTTGGTAGTTTGGGCAAAGTATGTAACCTGTCTGAACTTCATTTACTCATGTGTAATGCGGGTGTTATGTCAACATAGTTGTTGGGAAATTTAAGTTAAAATATAGGTAAGTAATGTAATTTGCTGCTATCATATTTTGTTAAGTTGTACTTTCTATAAATAAGAGGTCTGGGACTCACAATAAAATTTACGAGCCCTAACTGAAAAGTAATAGCATTTTTTTATCATTAGATGACGTGGCGAAAACTATGTAAAAAGGTATTATTTGAGATGGAAAACCATTACTTTTTTTGGGTGCGGGCATCATTTGCTAGCCTTGAATTCTTGGAAGTAGGGTACATAAATATAAGTATCTAAATTGAGGCCCTGGCTGAGTTGATTAGAGCATCATCCTCATATGCCAAGGTTGGGTGTTCAATACCTTATCAGGGCACATACGAGAAACAACCAATGAAATGCATACAAATAACTAGAACGACAAATCAATGTTTCTTTCTCCCTTTCTCTTTCTAAAATAAAAATAAATAAAGCTATGATTATTTTAAATAAATAAATTGAATAATAATATGACCCTGAGTCTAAATAGTAACTAGAACTGCTGGCCACAAATTTCTACATGTGCCCATTCTGTATTTGGCATTTCAAACACCAGGGCTTTGTATACCATAATTGTACAATGCCAGTTGTAATTCAGAAAGTGCAGTGCATAGATTGGTTTGAGTAAAGTTGGGCAAAACAAAGTTAGAAAGTGGTTTGGGGCTACATTTTTTAAAAAGGTGTTTTATAGAATCCCCTAAGAGGTCGGTCAGGTTGAGTTCTAATACTGCTTTGTCTTCTTCTTATAATTAAAATGGAAGTGAGGAAATGGAGTGACTGCTCACCCCAAAACTCCTCTTTTAAAGAGTTTCTCAAAAATTACCCTATTACAACATGGAGGGACCTGGAGAATATTACGCTAAGAGAAATAAGCCAGTCAGGGAAAAGACAAGTATCACACAATCTAACTTATATGTGGACTCTAATGAACAAAATAAACTGATGAACAAAAAAGATCCAGAGACATTGAAGCATATGGGGAGAGAGGGGAGGAAGAGATTAACAAAGAATTTATGTGCATAGTGTGGACAGACAATAGTGCTAGTGGTGGGAGGGAACTGGAACAGGGTGGAGGGAGCCAGTAGGGGAGTGGGGATGGAAAGGGACATCTGTAATACTTTCAACAATAAAGGTAAATTTAAAAAACACACAATCAGTTCTGTGTATCATTAGTTTAACCTTTTGTTAGATTACTTTTTTTTTAATTCACCCAAATCCTTTTTTCCAATGATATTTGTCTTTATAGTATCAAAGGTATGATGAAGTCTTCCCCAACCTTATCTTACTTTTAAATTGTAGCTTCTTATAAATATTTATAACCAATTTGTAACATTAACTGTCTTGTTTTAAACATGCTGTATGTTCTATTTCACTGAACATATGCTTAGAGGGATTGATTTTACCAAATATAGGTTCTATATATAGAACATCTACATTACCCCAAAAAGCTACTTTGTCTCCCCCTGCTTCCTTAAGCACAAACCCCAGACAACCAACCACTTTTGTCTCTATACTTTAGTTTTATATATTTTATAATTTTGTATAAATGAAATAAAAATGTATAATCTTTTAACAGTTTATTGGGGAGTGTATAGAGTGTATAGTCTTTTGTCTGGCTTCTTTGGCTCAGCACAGTGTTTTTGAGATTGATCTATGTTGCTTTTTTTTTTAAGTGGTTCATTTTGTTTTATTAGTAACTAGGGGCCCGGTACATGAAATTTGTGCACTGGGGCGGGGGGGGGTTTCCTCAGCCAAGCCTGCCCCCTCTCACATATTGGGAGCCCTCAGGGGCTGTCCTACTGATCACTTAGGCTCCCTGCTTCCCTTGGGGAGTGGGCCTAAGCCGCAGTCTGGCCTCCCTTTGTGGGAGGCGACCAGGCTAATCGGGAAGCCACCAGCCCCATCTCCCCGCTGCTGCAGCCACTGCCAGTCACCCCAGCCACCAAGGTGTTTTCATTAACACGGACTCCAGTCCCTTCACCATGAAAAAATGACAACTTTCTTTAGGCATTTTCAAGATGTGTCTTTTATAGGATATGACATTTCTTTCTTTTTTATCCTTACCTGAGGATATGTTTCCATTGATTTTTAGAGACTGTGGAAGAGAAGGAAAAAAAAGAGAGAAACATCAAAGTTAGAAGAACACTACGATTGGTTGCCTCTTGTATGAGCCCTGACCTGGGCCCTGGCCAGGGAGGAGCCTGCAACCTAGTTACATGCCCTTGGTCAGAACTGAACCCAGACCCAGCAAGCTGAGGCATTATGCACTGAGCCAAACTGGCTAGGGCAGGATATGAGATTTCTTAGCCCTCTAGCAGTGGACCTTCATTTTTGTCTCCAGGAGTGTGGTAGAAAAACCCTAGATGCCTTTTTGGATTCTTATTACCCAAGTTACTAAGATTATTATCAGTGGCATACAGGGAGCTTAGCCAGTGAGTGGTAAGAAAAGGTGTTTCCTCTGTAGTTCACTCCCATCACCGGCTCTACCCCTGCCCCTCCAATCCCAGCTCCACCCCTCCCCAGGCCTGTAGCCTCTGGCCTAGGATGCAGGCCTGGGCAGAAGACCCCGCAACCCCCGAGATGGCTGGCTCCGCCCCTTCCCAGGTTCCTGCCATTGATGGCTCTGTTCCTCGGCCCCCCCCTGATTCCCCCACCACCGGCCTGGCTATCAGACCTGGCTACTTCAGTTGCGGGGCTGAGGCGGACTGGGCACTACCATCTTAGTTGAGTTAATTTGCATATTTGCTCCTGATTGGTTGGTGAGTGTGGCTTGTGGGTGTAACGGCATGAAGGTCAATTTGCATATTACTCTTTTATTAGATTAGATTAGCATTCCAGTGCATATCTGTGTCTCATTTGTTTATCCACTTATCTGTTAGTGCATTTCAGTTTCCAGTTCAAGACTATTATGAATAATGCTGCATAAATCTTTGTGTAGATATGTGTTTTCATTTCATTCATTTTTTTTGGGGGGGGGGGGTAAATACCTGAGTAGAATTGCTGGGTCTAATGTTCAATATATGTTTAAGTTTATAAGAAATAGCCAAAATATTTTCTAAAGTAGTTGTACCATTTTGCATTCCTATAGCAATATATAAGATTGCTAATTTATTCATATTCTTGTCAACTGTTTGCAATCATTTTCCTAATGGGTATGTAATAGTAATTTGCATTTCTCTGATTACTAATGATATTGAACATCATCTTGTATTCTTATTGGCTATTTACTTATATATCTTCTCTAAAATGCTTGTTTGGCAATTTTAAAAATTAGGTTTTTGTTTTATGAGTGAATTACAAAAATTCTTACGTATTCTGAATCAAGTACTTAGTCTCTTGATTTATGGCTTTTTGTTTTTTTTGTGTTTTTTTTAACACTGTCATTCAAAGAAATGTTTTTAAAGCCTTTATAGAAAACATATTCTCATATATTTTCTTCTAGAAATTTTATAGCTTTAGCTCTTGTATTTAGGTTTGTGGCCATTTAAACTTAATTTTATGGGATAGTATGACTTACAGGTCAAGCCTTAACTTTATTTTCCGTATGGATATCACCATTTTTTTCTCAAGACTATTATTTACACTTTGAATTTCCTTGGCAATTTTGTCAGATCAATTGATTATATATATATATGTGTGAGGATCTGTTTTGGACTCTGACCTTGGCTTCATTGATCTATATGTCCTTATGCTAAAACTTTATTACTGGAGCATACAAATCAGTCATGAAATCAAGTAGTGTAAGTTCATCAGTTTTGTTTTCCTGTTTTAGAATTGTTTTAGCTGTGCATAACCTTTGCATTTCGTTATACATTTTAGAATCAACTCATAATTTTACAAAACACCCACAAGAATTTTTATTGGTATTACTTTGAATCTATAGGTAAACTTGGAGATAATTGATATCTTAATATTGAATCTTCCAATTCATGAACATATCTTTTCATTTATTTATGTTATCTTAAATTTCTCTCAGGAGTCATTTCTAGTATTAAGTAATGAGGTCTTGCAAATATTTTGCTAAATTTATCTATAATTATATCTTTATATATATTTTTACAAATGGTTTTGTTTAATTTTAATTCTCAATTATTTGTTGCTATTATGTAGAGGTTCGCTTTTGTTCATTGTACTTGTATCATGCAACCTGGCTTAATTATTAGTTTCTAGTAGTTTTATAGATTTCCAAGGGTTTTTTAAGTACATGATCAGGTAAGCTGCTAAAAGATAGTTTTACTTTTTTCTTTCAAATGTAAGATTTTCAGTTGCTTTTTTTCTCTTACTGCATTAGCTGAAACCTCCAATACAGTTTATTATTTATTCCTTTTGCTGTATAAATGTGTCATTCCTGAGTACTGATCTAAATTCTTACCTATCTTTCCATTATCTAGTTCTAATTTAGAAATAATTAGTAGTAGGGATTCCTGAAGGGAATATCGGGGGATACAAAATTACTGTTATGTATTTGAAGGGTTAGCATGAATGCCAAGAGATAAATGCTGTTGTTTTGCTCAAATGAAATATGAAAATAATTTATTATTCATTACTACTGTGTTTGTCCACAGTTGATATAATTCAGAAATACGAAGCCACATGCTATTAGTGTTTTTCTGTTTGTTTGTTTTTAAATAATTCTTTCTTGTTGAAAGTATTATGTATGTCCCCTTCCCCTCCCCCCCGCCCCCCCACCCATTGACTTCCTAGAGTCCTCCCCTCCTCCCTCCAGGCCTTCACCACCCTATTGTCTGTATCCATGGGTTATGCATATATGCATACAGGATCTTTGGTTGATTACCTCCCACCCACCCACCCTCCCCTGCCTTCCCTCCTAAATTTCGCACTCTGTTTCATGCTTTTATGCCTTTGGATCTACACTGTTCATCAGTTTATTTGTTACTTAATTTCTACATATGAGTGAGACCATGTGATTCTGTCTTCCTCTGACGGATTTATTTCATATTGGTGCTTTTAAACATTAGCATCCAAGTAGTCCTAGTGGAAGAAGGTAGAAACAGGTCCATTCAGTACCCCTTTTCAGTGCTCCATATGTATTGAAGATGATTTAAGACTGCTGAGAGCCCAAGCCGGTTTGGCTCAGTGGATAAGAGTCCAGTCAAGGGCACATGCCTGGGTTGCGGGCTCAATCCCAGTTGGGGGCGTGCAGGAGGCAGCCGATCAATGATTTTCTCTCATCATTCATGTTTCTCTCTCTCTCCCCACCTCCTTCCCTTCCTCCCTCCCTCCCTCCCTCCCTCCCTCCCTTCCTCCCTCTCTGAAATCAATAAAAATATATTTAAAAAAAAGACTGATGAGAAACTCCTGATACAAAGTTTCTTTGAAGTTATCTTCCATCGCAACATTTTGAGGTAGTAATGCCCTTTACTCTGTGCTGCAATCCATGTTTGTTTTATTATAAGATGTATTAAATCTGAAAATTTGCAAATGCAAAGGTTGAGTTATATAATTTTTTTTCCATAATAGCAGATCTCCATTGCCATTGATCTTGTGATTTCACATGGCCATGTACTCCTTAAGATGTGCACATCTCATTTCAGAAGCACAGGAATTCAGTGCATAGACTTATATTCTTAATTTTATTTTCATTATAGGAATTAAGTGAAATAATGTATGCTCTTCATCGCCTTTTGATATAAACAGCTCAGAAAATTGCATCTGCTATTGTTATAGTTTTAAAGTTAGGATTTTTCAACTTCTTAAAAGTAACTCAAGGGAGAAAATTAGTTTTATGTTGAAGACATAAAAATAGGCATCTAATTAGAATAAGTTAATGGATCCTTAAAACAGCATTTATATATACTACTGAATATGTTTCTAAGCATACAGTCTAAAATGTTCATTAAATATGTTATTAAACTTTCCTCTGACAGAGGGCATAGTTTGAGCTTGTGCAACTAATTGGCCTTGGTAACCTATATTTTGTATTTGCATACAGTTTTCAATAAGTATATTCAAAATATTGCGCAATATACTTATTAATTTCATTCACTATTAATTTCCAGACCTTTTTTGCCATCCTGAACAAAAAACACTGTACCCATTAATAACAACTCCCCATTTCTCCCCGTACCCAGCCCTATGTCCCCTGATGACCTCTCTTCTGCTTTCTGTCTCTCTGAACTTGCCTATTCAAGAATGTTATATAACAGATTATACTATGTCATTTTGTATTTGGCTTATTTCACTTTGCATAATGTCTTCAAAGTTCATCCATTGGTAGATGTATCAAAATTCTATTCCTTTTCAAGGCTGAATAATGTTCTGCTGTCTGTATATTCCACATTTTGTTTATTCATCCATCTAATGGTAGAAATTTAGGTTGTTTTCAAGTTTTGGCTATTGTGAACAATGCTGCCAGGATCGTTGGTCTACAAGTGTCTGTCTGATTCTGTGCTTTCAGTTCTTTTGAATATCTATCTAGAAATGAAATTGTTGGATTATATGGCAATTCTGTGTTTCACATTTTGTGGAATCTACAAACTCACAGCAGTTGTGCATTTCACATTCCTACCAGCATCACAAGGGTTCCAGTTTCTCCACATCATTGCCAACACTTACTTTCCATTGTTTTGGTAACAGCTAACCTATGGTTGTGAAGTGGTATGTCATTGTTTTGATTTTCACTTCCATAATGATTAGTAATGTTGAGCATGTTTTCATTTGGTTGATGGTCATTTGTATAATTTATTTGGAGAAATTTTATTCAAGTTTTTTGTCCATTTTAAAATTGTTTATGTTTTGTTGAATTATAAGAGTTCTTTTAAATATTCTGAATGTTAACCCATTATTAGACATATGATTTGCAATATTTTCCTTCCATTCTTGGGTTGTCTTTTCATCCTGTTGATAGTGTCCTTTGATGGACAGAAGTTTTTAATTTTGATGTAGTCCAATTTTTTCTTTTGTTGACTGTGCTCTTTGTCTAAAAAACAATTGCCTGTTGATACATACAGACCCCAAGAAAAACCCTGAAGCTGCCTCCATAAATGGAGGGCAGTGAAAGACTGAAGAGGCTGGCCACTCCATTCCAGTAATGAGTAAAGCTTATTAAGGGAAACTCACATGCGAGGCCTGTCTTGTGGCTGCAAAATGAAATGAATCCCCACATCACTTGACAGGTGCCGAAGGATTGTGTAGGTTAAAAGGGGGAATAGTCACTACCCCCTCCCAGGTGTAGGAAATTACACGCTTGACCAGGTCAGAACAACAACCTGTTTCTGGAGCCAGCACATAGCAGGAGGTAGGGAAAGGGTGCTGATGTATGTCAGAGTAAACATCAGTTATAATCAGATAGTCTCTAAGAGGGGTTTATGGAAAGCAACCTCCCTTCTGGCCAAGATGCAGCTTGTGGGACAGATAGCGGGCCTGTTATTGAACAGTCCTCCACATTACCAATTCCAGCACCATGAAAAGTTTTGTTCTAAGATTTTAACAGGTTTAGATCACTTATTTTTAATGAAATGTATGTTTTTATTTCAGAAAGGGGAGAGGGGAGAGAGAGAGAGAAATATCAATGATGAGAGAGAATCATCGATTGGCTGCCTCCTGCAAGCCCCACACTGGTATCAAGCCCATCACCTGGGCATGTGCCCTGATTGGGAATTGAAACGTGACCTCTTGGTTCATAGGTTGATGCTCAACCACAGAGCCATGCTGGCTAGGTCTTTTATTTTGAGTTAGTTTTTATGTATGGTAAAGGAAAGGGACTAACTTCATTCTTTTGCATATAGATTTCCTGTTCTCAGCACCATTTGTTGAAAAGACTATCCTTTCCCCATTGAATGGGCTGGGTACTCTAGTCAAAAATCATCTAATCCAATAAAAGAGTAATATGCAAATTGACCCTCACGCCATTACACCCACAAGCCATGCCCACCAACCAATCAGGGGCAAATATGCAAATTAACTCAACTATGATGGCGGCGGCCATGGAGCTGGAGTTGCCCTGGGCAACGGAGGAAGCCAGAGCCCTGTGAGCCCTGAGCTCTATTCAAGGCTACAAAGTTTATACTCTAATAAAAGAGTAATATGGAAATTAACCATCTCTCTGGGGTGCCTAAGCCACACCCACAAGCCAATCAGATCAGCTGTATGCAAATTAACCCAGCCAAGATGGAGGCCAGCGGCCACAGAATGGCAGAGGTGGGTGCGGCGAGCAGGTGGTGGCTGCTGGGCTCAGGCCCCGCTGGGCTCAGGCCCCGCTGGGCTCAGGCTGAGGAGGAGGCAGTGCCATCCATCGGGACCCTGGAGGTGGCACCCAGATGCCTCACCCAACCCCTTACCCTGGCTGTCCAGGCACCCCAGTAGGGACCCAAACCTTGAACGGGCTGTGGACAGACTGAAAACGGCCCTCTGCTCCTCACCTCACCCAGGCAGGCCCCATAGGGTGAGGGTCCCCATTGGACGGCTTGGCCAGCTTGCAAACAGACATCAGGCTGGCCAGGCATGCCAGCAGGTAGACATCCCCCGAGGGGTCCCAGACTGCGAGAGGGCACAGGCCGGGCTGAGGGACCCCCCCGAGTGCACAAATTTTTGTGCACTGGGCCCTTAGTCAATTATAGAAGATGAACCCCAGATACCTGTGGGGCTGGGACCTTGGGTTGCCAGGGTCAACCCAGGCTTCGAGCGAGGGACCAAGACAGCAAAGTTTCAATTATAGAAGTTAAATAAATCCCAGATACCTGCTTCCAGTCAGGTACCCCAGAAGGGACCCGAACCCTGAAGGGGCTGTGGGCAGTCTGAAATGGCCATCAGCCCCTCACCCAGGCTGGCCAGGCACGCCAGCAGGTGGACATCCCCTGAGGGGTCCCATACTGCGAGAGGGCACAGGCTGGGCTGAGGGACTCCCCCGAGTGTACAAATTTTTGTGCACCGGACCTCTAGTTTCACCATAAATATGAGGGTTTATTTCTGGGGTCTATTCCATTGGTTATAAGTAAATCTGTGTGCCAGCTCCAAAACTGTTTTGATTACTGTAGCTTTGTAGTAAGTTTTGAAATTCGGATGTGTGTGTCATATAATGATGGGTTTTTATGTTTTTGCAAAAGAACACCATTGTGATCTTAGTAGGGATTGCATTGACTCTGTAGATCATTTTCAATAGTATTGTCATCTATATATATATAAAACCCTAATATGCAAATAGACCTAACGGCAGAACAACTGCTATGATGTGTGCTGACCACCAGGAGGTGTACGTGAAACATGGTAGGTGTTGGCAACAGGCGGCAGAGAGTGGAACATGGTGGGATGGTGGAGCAATTGAGCGGGGGGCGTCAGACCAAGGAGGGCACTGGTTACTGTCATCGGGGTGAGCTTCTGGTGGTTACTGAAAATTCTTTGCTTCCACATGTCAAGGTCCTGCCCGACACTTGCACCTGCTGCAGGCACCAGCCCTGCTCACACCCATTGCCAGCACCTGGCACCAGCCCCGATTGCTCATCACCATCAGTGGGTGAGTGGCAGCTGCCGGCCCCAATCTCTCCTCAAGAACCACTTCCCCCTGCTCCTGAGGGGTGATCAAGGCCAGCAGCTGCCTCTTGCCCACTGCCAGTGATGGCCCCGCTTGCACCCACTGCTGGACCGCCATGCTGGTGCCGGCACCAGCCCTGCTCGCACTTGAAGCCGGTGCCAGAGCCGCTGCTCACACCTGCTGCCAGTGCCTGGTGCTCATCCCGATGGGTCAGTGCCTTAAGTGGGTGACTGCAGGCCCCAATCACCCCTGAGGGCTTCTCCCCCTGCCCCTGCTCCTGAAGGGGCAATCGGGGCAGCAGCTGCCGCTTGCACCCACTGACGGTGCCAACCACAATTGCTCCATGCTGTCAGTGGTGGGAGTAGGGCGGCCAGCAGACAGGGAACTGGGAGGTGTACGCAAGGGGCCAGGCAGAAGTGTGAAGGATGGGCCGAGACCCACCCCTGTGCCCACCGGAGCCCCGTGGCCCACAGTTTCTTTCAAGGTGCACAGATTCGTGCACTGAGTCCCTAGTTTAACAATATTAAGCCTTCTAATTCATGAACGTAGGATGTTTTCCATTTATTTGTCTTTCTTCCTTTCTTTCTGCAATATTTTGTAGTTTTAAGTATATATCACTTGGCTACTTGTTTAAATTTATTCCTAAGTATTCTTTTCGATGTTACATAAATGGAACTTTCTTAAATTCCTTTTCAGATTATTCATTGTTAGTGTACACATATTTTTAAAAACATATTTATGTTTATTTGAAGAAGATCCAAAGTAAAGGATTGGTAAAATTTGTAATTCGGGTTGCCCCACTTCTTTCCCAAACCTCCAACAAATAAACAGACCTAAACATAACTAAATTTCCTAAGGTTAGCAAGCAGTGAAATTTAATTTTATTACACACTGACAGTGTATAGTTGTTTTGAAGGTCTGTGAGAATAATTTTTTAAAAATTTTACTTATTTCTGTCATCCTAGCATCTACTGAAACTGAGTATGAATTATGTTTAAGGATGTAGCAGGTGTCCTTCCTCAGATAGTAGTATTTAAAGTATTTAAATGTGTGTTCTCTTTATTATAGGCCACAGTATATCAGAATGTCTAAAGGCAGTGACTGACTCTAACGCTAAAGTAGGATTATTAAGTATTTATTGGAAGGATAACTACTATTCCAAAGTTTTACTTGATCATTTTTAATTTGAGTGGTACATTTTGGGTTATAGTGTAGTGCTTCTTAATTTAAGCTAACTTGATGTGTTTTGGATGTTTTTTGTTGGTAGTAATTGAGTGTTAGAGTTCATGTAACCTACAAGGTCTTTTGTAGATTGTCAATAACTTTGTAGTATGAATGTTGACTTTTATGTAAGAGCAAATCCACTGTAGGTGTCTAACCTATCTTCACATCAGTGCAGCAGTGAGCCTCTAGTGCCTAGAAAAGCTTGGATTGGGACTTGGAAATCAGTGGCTGATCAATACAATACCTTGTTTTTTTGTGCTTGTGGTTAAGAGCAAGGTTAAGAACTCATTTAATACTTATTGTTGATTCATCAACATTGAACTTAAGACCAACAACGTATAACTCACACCTGAGCAAAGCCTGCCGAACACATGTATTTTTCAGTACTTGGGGACTTAGCTCTGGAACTCTCCAGACTTGTTGTCTCTGGAACTGGAGAAGATGTCAAGAACAAAAAGCCTAGGTTATTAGTAATATCAGTTTCACCCCTTTTTTATTCTGAAATTTTATTTCTTAGAAACCTAGTTCAAATAATTGTTCTGCTTATTTTCTACCTTCCCTAATATAAAGTTTAGACATTGAAAGGAAATATGTCCCACCAATTACATTGCATAACACATTTCTCCACAGAAACATCGTTTTACATGACAGTTTCTTTGGTGCTGCTAGTATTCTATTTCAGGAATATTTTCAGTTATATATTCTTTTCTGGGCTATGATACAAATTTTTATATATAATTGTCATATACAATATATCCTATATAATAAAAGGGTGATAGTCAAATTGGCCCTAATAGCAGAACGACTGGGAATGACTGGTCATATGACACACACTGACCTTCAGGGGGCAGACACTCAATGCAGGAGCTGCCCCTGGTGGTCAGTGCAGTCCCATAGGGGGAGCTCTGCTCAGCCACAAGCCAGGCTGACAGCTGCCAGTACAGTGGTGGTGGCCAGGAAGCCTCTCCTGCCTCCTCAGCAGCTCTAAGGTTGTCTGACTGCAGCTTAGGCCTGCTCCCAGCTGACAAGTGGACAACCCCTGAGGGCTCCCGGGCTGCCAGAGGGATGTCTGACTGCCACCTTAGGCCCGATCACC
>PVJC01047618.1:0-12837 GCA_004026665.1 Murina feae
CTTTCTCTTCTCTTCGGTTTGACTCTCTTTTGTTCTGTCAGGTATTTAGGGGAGGATTGAAGTTACCTGTGATACACTGCTCTTCCGTGTTGTGGATCACAGTCCTAATTTTAAAGCAGGCAGTATTTCTTTGTTTCCAGACTGCCTGTTTACAGAAGGGTCAGTTTGTTGTTCAGCCTCTGGGTGGCAGTATTCCTGGCATGCCCTTCAGGGCTTGCTGTCCTTTCTAGCCATTATGTAGACCTCGTTTGCCTTACAGCACTCAATACTGGCTTGGGGGAGCGGTCTGCCCCAAAGCTGGTTTTTTGGTGCTCTCTCCCCGCTCTGAACCCCAGGTTCCACAAAAAAAGAATGTTCCCCTGCAGTCTCTGTCAGTGACCCCAACTGGATGCTCCTGTGTGATGAGCTCAACAGTCAAAAGCGAGGATTTAACGAGAGAAGAGAAGAAATAAAATAAAATAAAATAAAATAAAATAAAATAAAATAAAAAAATCCCAGTCCATTCCGCGCTTCATCTCTGCCCTGGCGTTAGCAGCCGGGACACTGGCAGGGTCCAAGGCTGCCGTCTGGCACCCAATCGAGCTATGGGCCAATTTTTTCAGAATTCCTTTCTGCCAGCAGCTCCACGGGTTCCCCCTCCCCCTCGTGGATTTTGCTGGCTTTGGGGGGTGGAGGGGTTTGAGGGGTGCAAATTTCCCCTGCGTGCCCGCTCGCGCGCCTGTGTGCGTGCGCACCCACACTCGGTCGTCTCTCACCTGGAACAAATCGCAACTTTATCTCAGCGAATTCCAACTTTCTCGTGGGAGGGCGCGCGGCTCCTCTGAGTCTGCGTCTCCGTGGGCTCTGGTGCTCCTGGAGTCCTGGCTGGTCCCAGGGCACCTCCGCTGCAGGGCTCCTGGATGTGTCGGCTTGTGATACGAGGCACTCTCCCCCTTGGGATGGCGCGGACTCCCCCACAGAGCCACTGCTCCGGGAGAAATTTCAGCGCCAAGCGGTTGCCCCGTGCTCTCCGGCAGACCCCAGGCTAAAATTCACTCCCAGCTGAATCTCCTGAGCCAATTCGGGTTGGGTGTCACTGGCTTCAGCAGCTCACTGGGTCCGCTCCTGAAGAAGATGCAGGACCTGTGCCTCTATACGGCTGCCATTTCCTTCTGCCGGAAGCCCTATTCTTGCAGGAATCTTCCTACAATGAGCCTCTAGTCTAATCTAATAAAAGAGTAATATGCAAATTGACCCTCACTACGCTACACCTAAGCCATGCCCACCAGCCAAGCCACGCCCACCAGCCAATCAGAGCGGCTGTATGGAAAATAACCCAGCCAAGATGGCAGCCAGCAGCCACAGAGCTAGAGCAAACAGGAGGAAACTGCGTGCCTAGGCTGGCTGGGCCTCTGCTTAAGGCAACAGTGTTTCAAGTATGGAAGCCACAGAGCTGAAGCAAAAAGGAGGCTTCATTGCCTGCCTAGGCCTTTACTCAAGGCAACAAAGTTTCAATTATAGAAGATAAATAAACCCCAGAAACCTGATTCCAGCCAGCCTCACTGGGACATTGGGTCAATGGGAACTGTGGGCAGCCTGTAAACAACCCTCAGCCCCTCACCCTGGCTGGCCACACCCCCATGGGGTGAGGGTCCCTACTGAGGTCTTGGCTAGCTTGCAAACAGCCATAAGCCCCTCACCCAGGCTGTCCAGGCATGCCAGCAGGTGGACATCCCCTGAGGGGTCCCAGACTGTGAGAGGGCACAGGCTGGACTGAGGGACCTCCCCCCTCCGAGTGCACACATTTTTGTGCACTGGGCCCCTAGTCATCTAATCTAATAAAAGAGTAATATGCAAATTAACCCTCACTCCGTTACACCTAAGCCACGCCCACCAGCCAAGCCATGCCCACCAGCCAGTCAGAGTAACTATATGCAAATTAACCCATCAAAGATGGTGGTTAATTTGCATACACAGGCAAGCAAAGACTAAAGACAATGTAGAAGGAAGCCAAGTGCTGCAGAAGGGAGTCAAGTGATGGAGAAGGGAATAGAGAAAGAGGGAGCCGAGGTGGCAGAGACGAGAGTCGAGGTGGCAGAGACAGGAGGGAGCCGAGGTGGCAGAGAAGGGAGGGAGCTGAGACGGCAGAGACAAGAGCCGAGGTAGGCTTAGCTTCCTTCTCTGCTTTGCTCTGGCTCAGGAAACCCTATTCTTGCAGGAATCTTCCTGCAACAGGCCACTAGTCTTATATAATACAAGCCTAATATACTAAGTGTCTGGTCATCTGGTCGGCCATTCAGCCTATCAAAGTGTAATATGCTAATGATATGCTAAGGTTGCTCAACTGCTCGTTATGACGTGCACTGACCACCAGGGGGCAGACACTCCAACTGATAGGTTAGCTTGCTGCTGGGGTCCGACCAATTGGGACTGAGTGAGACAGGCTGGACATGCCCTGGAGCCCTCCTGCAGTCTCTCCCTGGCTGGCCAACCTCCCACATCCATCCATGGTCCTGATTGTGTACTAGTGGGGTCCCTTGGTCTGGCCTGCATCCTTTTACAATCTGGAACCCTTTGGGGGATGTCAGAGAGCCAATTTCAGCCCGATTCCACAGGGCAGGCCAAGGGACCCCACTGGTGCATGAATTCATTCATTGGGCTGCTAATTATATTATACTAGGGGTTTGGTGCACAAAAATTTGTGCACTCGGGAGGTCTCTCAGCCTGACCTGTGCCCTCTCCCAGTCTGGGACCCCTCTGGGGATATCCACCTGCTGGTGTGCCTAGTCAGCCTGGGTGAGGGGCTGATGGCTGTTTGCAGGCTGGCCAAGCCCCCCAGTGGGGTCCCTCACCCCATGGGGTTGTGGCCAGCCTGGGTGCGGGTCTGAGGGCCATTTTCAGACTTTCAGGCTGCCCACAGTCCTTTCAGGTTTTGGGCCCCTACTGAGTACCTGGCCAGCCGGGGTGAGGGGCTGATGGCTGTTTGCAGGCTGGCCAAGTCCCCCAGTGGGATCCCTCACCCCATTGGGGTGTGGCCAGCGTGGGTGATGGGCTGAGGGTTTTTTTCAGATTTTCAGGCTGCCCATAACTCCCATTGACCCAATGTCCCAGCAAGGCTGGCTGGAAGCAGGTTTTTGGGGTTTGTTTATCTTCTATAATTGATACATTGTTCCTTTAAGCCGAGGCCTAGGCAGGTAATGAAACTTCCTATCTGCTTCACTTCGTGGCTTCTATAATTGAGACACTGTTGCCCTTAGAAGTCAGGCCCGGCCTGCTGTTTGCTTCAGCTCCCGAAGCTTCTATGATTGAGACATTGTTGCAAATATGTTGTTGCCTGGAGCACAGAGGGGCCAAGGCAGCTGGCAAATACTTTTACTCCTGCTGCAAAGGAAACTGCCTGTTTACTCAGGTCCGTGAGTGCCGGCCTCCATGTTGGCTGGGCTAATTTGCATACAGTCACTCTGATTGGCTGGTGGGCGTGGCTTAGGCATCCCAAAGGGATGGTCAATTTGCATATTACTCTTTTATTAGCTTAGATATATCCATATGTTAAGTGCATATTATTTGCCTCACATGCACCTTATATGTGAATGCACAATATGTTGAGACTTTTAGAATAAATGTTTTATTTATTATGTATGCTTAATAACATTTCCAGTGAGATCTCAGTATGCATTTCAACAGATAGTACTTGAGTTCAGTTATCACGTTTTAATAAGGGCCTGTTATCATCTTTTATTTAAATTTTTAATCCTCAGCTGAGGATATTTTTTCCATTGATTTCTAGAGAGAGTAGAAGGGAGGAAGGAGGTGGGGAGACAGAGAAAGAGAAACGTTGATCTGGGAGCGAGAGAAAAAAGAAACGTTGATCTGAGAGAGACACATAAATTGGTTGCCTTCTGCAAACACCCCTACCGGGCTGGGGAACCTACAACAGAGGTATGTGCCCTTGACTGGGACCCTTTGGTCCATAGGCCGATGCTCTAACCATTGAGAAAACTGACCAGCGTCTGTTATCATCTTTTAATAGGCATCTTTTAATACCATGTATCTGCATTCATCCATGTGTCTGAACCTTACTCAGTCTTACCTGGCATGCTCCCTTGAAGGTTTCATCTTGAACCTCCAGATAGTCGTAACTGGGAAAGATGTAGAGAAATGCATTGCAAGTCATGCGATTAAAGGATTGTCTCTAAGAGGAAAGACAGAAGTGAATATGTTAGTCTTGAACAATAAAGTCTGAAAGGAGACCTCCCCTAGGCCTATAATGTCATGAACACTTTCCCCCAAATCTATATTAGATCTGGGAGGTCCACTTACAAGTGAGAGAAATAGGCTTAACATAAAGAAACAAATTTTAAGTTCATGTAATGGGTATACATGTGAGAACTTGTCACCCCAAAAGAGAAACTGGCTTCTTCCAAGAGGAGCAGCAGTTGCAGAACGTATCTTGGAGTAGAGTAAGTTTTCCTACAATTTAGAAAAGAAATTGGGCATATTTGGTGAACGCACTTGGTGTTTTTGGACGGTAGTCTCTGTTTACCCAGGGCTCTCTCACACCACTTTGCTCAATCACTTACCATTTTGTAGAATTATGTTTTATTCTCTGCTGTCACTGTCAGATGCCACTGAATGTTGGTCTAGAACATTGTCGGTCTGATATCTTATAACATTTCTTATAAAGTTTACCGGTCTCAGCATGTCTTATCTCAGCCCTTGACCTTGACCAGATGGTACTGGTATAACTGCGTTTTTATACTTGTTATAAAACGATCAGATCACTTGGCCTCCTTATAAAATGTCTCTGAATTAAGTCCACGCCTTGCTGCTGATACCATGAAATTGGATGTTACTGCTGAATTGAAACCCCTTTGGTTCTGGGCACATTTTGGATAATCTGAAATACTTCGCTTTCCCAAATAAATGAAATATGTGTATATTGTTTTGTGTGCTGGCTTAGAAATTATTGTGTTGGATAATTTTCTTAGATGTAATATTACATTCACAAATTAGAGAGTTTGGAAAGTCTAGTGCCCTATATTCCTGTTTGATAGCTTTTAGCTTCTGTGACGGAAGGACTTTAGTTGTATGGGCTTGAGTAACACAGTATAATTTATATAATAACTAGAGCAGCAGAAAAAAACAGGCTAGAACATAGAGCCCAGGCATTAAGCAGGTTGCTGCTTGAATCAGGAGCTGGCGGAATAACTTCTTAATTCTGTAGAGACTGAGGGATTCAATTCTAAGGCGGGTATCCAAGGATAGAGGACCTAAAAGAACCTCCATGACTTGGGGACTGGTGATGGGACGTTGTGAACACCTAAAGTATGGGCAGTAGATACTAGGAGTTGCAGAGTCCATGGAATCAAGAAAGGGGAAATAATATTTTGAGGAGCTGGTTTCTGGGAAATTGTGAATCTCTCTGTTTGAGTAGCAGGAGTGGTCTAATTATCTACGGTCATTACATTATGCAGTATTCACTGTAATTGAATTTCCTGATAACTGAAACTTAAGTGTCCAAACTTAAATTACCTTAAAATGTGTTTTGATGTGCATCATCCCAAAATGAATTGCACAGACTTAAACGGAAAACAGTGTCCCTGTGTACATCTCTCATGGTTATCATTGTATAACTCAGCGATGCTTTTCGGACAGGAGACGTGTGGAGCTATTACTTCCACACCAAGTGTTCCCATGTTGTTGTGCTTTCTGCATTCTTGGGCTTATCCTTTATGTTGTAAAGAGGATGTCTGAGCTGTGTTTAAAAAGGGATGAAGGCTCTGACTATTTGCTTATAGATGGGCAGTGATCTCCGACGTATCTATTTTCATGAGTTGCATATGAGGAAATGCATTAAAGTTTTTTTTTTACATTTATTTATTGCTTTGGAGAGAGAGGAGAGAAAAGAGAGAAACTGATTTGTTGTTCCGCTTATTTCTGCATTCATTGGTTGACCTTTATGTGAGCTCTGACTGGGGATCAAATCCGCAGCTTTGACATATTGGGATGGCACTCTAACCAGCTGAGCTTCTGGGCCAGAAGGAAATGTGGATTTGATTAGAGGCTGGGAGGAGAGGTGGGAAAGCTGGGGGAAATGGAGGGCACAATTCTGTCTACTCCCCTTACTGTGCCCAGGAGGGGGCCTTGGTCATATTGAGAGAAAGAGGCTGTAAGACAAAGCAGGAGGCTCATTCATGAGGTAGACTGAGAGGGGTGACCTATGAGAGGGCTTCTTCGGGATCCTGGTGGCAGAGTGTGGTTCTAGGGTGATGTAGCCTGAGGTAGCTGGTGGGTGCTTCAGGGCCTTGGAGGTTTAGAGTATGAGGAGATACAGGAGAGAGCATCCTGGGCAGGAAAGTGGCATTCTTGAATCGTCATTGACCATCAGCGAAGAGGCCCAAGTAGAAGGACATGAAAAGATTGGTGGTGAGCATGGCTGAAAGGGCCCAGAGGAAAAGGAAGGGTGGTGAGATCAGTAGTCATGGGGCAGATTTCAGTTGTTACCAAGATCTCCTTTCACTTGTGAGCTGTTGAGGCCAGTGAACTCCCATCAAGTTGTTTTCTGAATCTGCATTGACCATCAGGATTTCACTTGCTTGGGCTTGAATCCTGCCTCCACCCCTCTGTTAGGTGGGGTTCCCTGAAAAATAGTTTCTGATTGTGCAGCAAGTTTATTGGGGCTGGGCTGAGGGGTAACACCTGTGAGGAGTGAGGGAAGCTGGACTGGGCAGAGGGAGGAGTTGAAGTACATCTCAGTATCTTTAGTAAAGACCTCTACTGGCTGATCCCAGCAGGAGCTCTGGAGCTGAGGAGACCCTGCAGAGCTGCCCTACCTTGAAGCAAGGGAGCCAGGCCATTTTTATCCATTGACAATCCTGATGCCCTGGCTGGGTATCTCAGCTGATTACAGCATCTTCAGGATGCACGGAGGTTATAGGTTCCATCCCTGGTCCGGGTACATAGAAAAATCAACCAGTGAATACATAAATAAGTGGAACAACAAATCAATGTTTCCTTCCCTCCCTCCCTCCCACATTATCTCTCTTTAAAATCAATAAAACAAAAACAAACCCAGTCCAAGATGTAGGCTGTCCTTAGACAAGGATGTGTCCCTGTTTCAGATGGCTCTCTTTGGCTGACAGCTTCTGGACAAAACTGAGCTAAACATTGTCAGTCATCAACACTCCCACCAGGAAGGGAAAGCCCCTTCGTTTTGAAGGGAAGATCTGGGCAGTGCAGCATAGCACCCAAATACTTAGTGTGTCATGATTGGGCAACTGTCTGCTTCCAGTTCTTCATTCCACCTACCTCATTTACTAGTAATTCCTAGGGCTGAAGTAAGTTAATTTGTGCGAAATGCTTAAAAAGTCAGAAGCACATAGTGAGTCTGGTAGAGGTGTTAGTTACGATCACACCTGACTTAACCAGCCCCATCTTTCCCTTACGATTCCTTTAATACTCTATGAGCTTGAAGGCTAATGCTCTTATCATCAACATCTTCTGATTTTCTTTGCAAGGGAAAAACCATTTGACAGTATCTTAGTAAGAAATGATTTAATATCGCATGTACTTTGCATTTTAAATTTTGCTAGAAGAAAGCCACAAAACAAGTAAATAGTGCAGGTGAGATGTGAAGGATTTGGACGTAGGTTGAACGACATTTGTAGGTGTGTGTTGGTTCCTAGCCTCCCTCAAAGTAACTTAGATAAGGGCCTTCTCAAGTAAGGGTGGGCTACAATAGGGCTGGGAAGTGGGATGAGTGCAGTGCAGGACCAGGTGATAGTGTCCAGCTGAGAAGGTCCTCAGAGTCTGGGTCTTTGTCTTTCCTGTCACCTTGATTCTAGATCTAAACATTGCAACATACAATCAATCAATGTAACATTGCCACTTGATTAAATCGCTTCATTTCTTAAACATTCCGGAATCATTCTTTTCAATATTTCAGTATTTAAGTTCCGTCGTACAGAGCAGATCACCTGGAGTGTTTTAAAAATTTGGTTTTGATTCAAAGTAATGTTCTCATGGAGGCTCCATCCCTGCCAATCGATATCTCCTTTACTTGGGGACGTGGCTACATTTTTTGGGACACTTTTTATCTCCATATTCGTATGATGGGAAATATTTCATTTGAAATGACTTACTTGCTCCCTCTTCCCCCCGGGATGGCAACTATATCACATTAAGTTGCTTATTTTTATTTTAAATACTTTATTGATTTTCTACAGAGAGGAAAGGAGAGGGATAGAGAGTCAGAAACATTGATGAGAGAGAAACATTGATCAGCTGCCTCCTGCACACCCCCAACTGGGAATGTGCCTGCAGCCAAGGTACATGCCCTTGACTGGAATTGAACCTGGGACCCTTCAGTCCACAGGCCGACACCCTATCCACTGAGGCAAGCTGGCTTATTTTGTAGAAACTCTCTGATTGCCCTGTTGACATTAACAGAGATAGTTAAGAATGTCTGCCACAACCCTGGTTAGTGTGGTTCAGTTGTTTGGGCATCATTCCGGCCACCGGGAGGTTGCCACTTAGGTTCAGTTCCTGGTCAGGGAACATTTCCTTGGTTTCAGGCTTGCTCCTCGGTAGGGGACATGCAGGAGGCAGCCCATAGACGTTGTGTTCTTGCATCAATGTTTCTCTCTCTCCCCCTCTTCCTTTAAAAATCAACAAACTATTAAAAAAGAAGAATGCATGCCACAAAACACTTCTTTAAAATAAAGTGTGCCTGTTTCTTCTATTTGTACCAAGAACCCATTGTTGGCGTAGCCTAACAAAGCCAGCACAGTAGAAGAGGAAATACTGTGACCCTTCTTTTGAACGAATTTTTTAAAAGAAGCCTTTCTTAAATCTATTTTTCTCCCAGTTTTAAGTTGCTAATAGCTATTAGCAAGATCTTTTAAAGAAATGAGAATGCTGGAATGAACCATGGAAAACTATTTGTCTACATATTTGTTATACAAGGCTCTGTAAAAGATGAAGATTATATGGAATATGTAGTAAGATGAAGCTGATCAATGAGAAATTTCGTCTCAGTTGTTCTGGCATTAACTTTGATTTTGAAACTGAGCTCCCAGCTGTGAGTTCCGGGCAGAATCCTCGATACTTTTGTTACATGAGCAGCAATCTCATGAAGACTATCTCACTTCAGTAACCAGCAGCAGTTTTTTTTTTTCTTCTCCCTACTGAGATTAGGAATGTGGAGAACATTTAAGTTTTCACTTACACATTTTTTGGGGGGATGTTTTGGAGGGGTGAAAATGAATAAAAGATTTAAGCTTGGCTAATGGATGTGTAAATGGTATTGTTTAAAGTGGCAAAAATTCCTCTTATAACAAGCCCTTTCTAAAAGCAAAGCTGACTTTTAAAGCTGTGTATTTGGGGGATTAAAATACATAAACCCTCTTTGTTGAGCTTACTGTAATGGGAAACAAGTCCCATATCCAAGAAGATTATGTCAATACAGTTTTTAATTCTCAAAAACATGAAATTTTGACCTTTGTCTATATGATCTTTCACTTTGTAGGAGATATGAAGTAAAAAATAATATTTTAGACACAACTATTTGTTTTCTTCCAAAATGGACAGAGGTGTGAGTGATTTATAGTCTTGTATACTTAGTCTCAAACCAGCCATGGTTTCTGTGTGATAGCTTTGCAGAGCATAGCCTCCCAGGGACTCTCCATTGAAACATCGCTTAATGCTCTCCTCTCTCTTTCTCTCTCTCTCTCTCTCTCTCTCTCTCTCTCTTTTTTTTAGCTTGAATGTAGGTAGGTTTTTATGTGGGTTATAATTAAACTTTAAAAAAACATTTGTATTGATTGTTTAGAGAGAGAGGAAGGGAAAGGGAGAGAGTAAAACATCAATGTGAAAGGGAAACTGTTTGGCTGCCTCTTGCATGGCCCCTATCAGGAATTGAGCCTGCAATGTTTCTGTGTACAGGACGATGCCCAACCAACTAAGCCACACTGTCTAAGGCTTAGTTAAACTTTTGTGCAGAAAAATTTTAAAATATTGAGCCATTGTTTTGAGTTTTAAAGTGAAAAAATTCTAACCACACTGTCTCATAGATAAGAAGAAAAAATTTGAGTAACCTGTTATGCCCAGATTTCGTGATCCCCAAAGACCACCCAGGGAGCCCGCATCCAATGCAAACCCGATACAAAAACATGAGGGCCTTTATTCGAGTTAACTCGGACTTTGTCCCACACACGCTCACTGATGCAGCGGCACGGTGGGGAGGAAGTGTGGGTGTCAGGAAAACAAAGGATTTATAGGGCCGGAAGTAGTGGGTGGTGTAATGTGTGTGGCCCCTGTAATTGGTCAAGGGAAGGGCCAGGGTTTGGTTGCACAGGGGGCAGGATGCAGTTAGACTTGGGTCATTTCCTCTGCATCCCTATTGGCCGGTTTTCAGTCTTGCACCACCCTTTCAAACCTAAACGCTTTTTTATTCAAGTACAACAGCTTATTACTTTCACTTAAAGTATTAATCAAAGTTAATCAATTCTTAGATTGTTAATCTAATTTTATACATGTAATGTAGTCATGAACACCTGAATAAATATGCTTGCTTATGTGATAATAGAGTAGAAATATATTAAACTAGATTTCTTTTATTCTCACAGTTTTACAAATGAGATCTGTGGTAAATTTATTATTTATTTATTTCTTAAATAAAAAGCAGAAGAGAAAAGATAGCTCACAAACATAAAACTGTACATTCCAGTGAAACCTCATTGTTAGAATTTACATTTTCTCTAAAAATTAAGGACAAGTATTTTACTCACAGGAAACTCAAAAGTTGACCCAGAAGGAAAGGAAGGTTCCAGGTGGGTGTTGGCTGTTTGGTCTAATGGTCTAAATGAACTGGAAAAAGAGAGCATGGAGTTGTCCTAATGCTTCAGTTTCCAACAATAAACCTGGTGAGTTCACTTGAAGTGCGGTTTGCTGATATTGAAGATGATTTTTAGCACTTAGCTTCTTATCTCCCCAAGCACTTTCCAAATGTTGAATAATTAATTGCCACAAGCCCCATGTGGGGGTAGAATATCAAGCATGTCTTTCTGTTTACCAGGAAACCATTATGGCCGACTCTGGAAATGTTGATTTTTATTTTTAGAGGTTTTGTGCTTTTCAAGGTGACCAGCTTTAAAAACGCTGTTCTGGTTTTTAATCACAGGGTCAGGGGAAAAGTGGCCAAGGATGTTGAAAACTTTTTCTTCTCACTGTTCCTATATGGATTTTACTTTTCTGCCTGCTCATCATTTTGCAATGTTCTTTAAAAGTGGAGTGTTAAATATCAGTAAGCTTAGTCTCTGCTATTAGTACAGTTTCTTTTTGCTTGGCAATTTAGAATTTGGGAAACCTGGTGGAACTGTGAGAACAAACCTCAGTGGTAAAAAAATCACGTTCCAAAAAACAATTTTAATAAATAAATGAAAGAAATGCATTTTTCAAACAATAGTTTTCATAACTTTAATTTAACATTGGAGTCTGAGAAATAATGAATAATGAACTTATGTGTCTGTTTAGCAGTGTACTATAAATAGTTAAGCTATGTGACATATAGAGGACAAATTTATATTAAAAAGTTAGAGAATATGAGAGAAGCTAATTTAGTATAAAGTGGACAATTGTACCGTGGAGTTGAAAGGCCTTTGAGAAGAGAGAAGTCTTGAGAAAAGGTGTGACATGAAAGCCTTGAGCAAGGAGGGTGGCAGAATTCATGAGACGGGTTCTGATGGGGAATGTGGCCCGCCTACCAGATAATACCTACATTAGCCAGACTAGTTCCTGGCTTGTTTGTGTTGCCAGTAGCAGAATGTCTACTGATTAACTCTCTGGAGAGATGCAGGATAAAGTCATGCTGGTGGACTCAGAAGGCTATGCATCCATCCCTCAGGTTCTCAACCTTTGAAAAAGAAAAGATTCAGGACCTTTCTTTGAGAATAGCTAATCCCTTTATGCTTTGCAAAACTCACCAGATAGCAAAGACAATGCTTTGGTGATCATTTCTGATGAATACTGATGTTTCTTTACATAAGATTAACACATTCCTTTCAAGGCCAGGAAGTTGTAGAAATCAGAAGTGTCAGCTCACACTTCAGGGGTCTATTGAATGTGTGGATGTGTTCTTAATCTTGAGTCCATGGCTGAGCTTTGTGTGTGTGTGTGTGGGGGTGGGGTGGGGGGTGGGGGGGGTGACTCATGAAACGCCTAGATCAGTGGTTCTCAACCTGTGGATTGAGACCCCTTTGGGGGTCGAACAACCCTTTCACAGGGGTCGCCTAAATACATCCTGCATATCAGATATTTACATTACGATTCATGACAGTAGCAAAATTACAGTTATGAAGTAGCAACGAAAATAATTTTATGGTTGGGGGGGGTCACCACAACATGAAGAACTGTATTAAAGGGTCGAGGCATTAGGAAGGTTGAGAACCACTGCCCTAGATAGTGTATGCAGAATTTTTATGTATACTTTTGTTTGTTTTATGTATTATATGTATGTTTTTGGAGGAGTAAATCCAAAGTATTCATGATGTTGCTAAAGCTGTGACATACCCCTAACATTTAATATTTAATATGGACTGGTGTCCTTTATGCATGTTTACTTAGTCCCCTCCAAATAACAAAACAAAATGAATCCAGCTTTTTTTTTTTTATATATTGTATTGATTTTTTTACCGAGAGGAGGGAGAAGGATAGAGAGTTAGAAACATCGATCAGCTGCCTCCTGCACACTCCCTACTGGGGATGTGCCTGCAACCAAGGTACATGCCCTTGACCAGAATCGAACCTGGGACCTTGAGTCCGTAGGCCGACGCTCTATCCACTGAGCCAAACCGGTTAGGG